>KK499988.1:359058-424158 GCA_000688715.1 Glossina pallidipes
GTAAATTAAAGTTATGGTCCTGTTTGTGTACGCTGCAAAGTAAAAAAAGTAAAAAGACGAGAGGAAAAAAAAAACTTCACGACATCTTCTGAAATATTTTAGTGCGTACACTATTTAAAAGACTTGTCGCAAACAAGAAGATGATAAGTTCGATATAAGCATAAATATTTAAACAATTGAAAGGTCCTGAAAGACATGATTCACATTGTAAATTGTTAATTTATGCTTGCATTTTCGCTATTCAAATATTCTACAAAATTTATATAAGATTTCATTATGTTTAGATTTGACCGAACGTCCTTTTTTTATCGTATACTTCTCTTGTCGACTGTGTGTGGCTTGTTATGAGAGGTTTTCAAATCTATTGCGAAAGTCCGCCGCAAGACATCCGACGTCAGTGCGTTACATTATGTTCATATTCACTCAATAAATTCACGTCATCATCGATGTTTTCATGCAAAGCAGAAATATTCCCTCCGATTTCTTATTCGAATGGTAATAAAGTTGATATGTCGCCCTTTTTCATATTCTATAAATTGCATTAGTGACATTAGAAGTAAACTTTGATTTTCTTTTTCATCTCCTATTGTTTAATGTACCCGTCAAGGAAGATTGATTGAATCTCTTCTGATCAAGAGAGTTTTTCAATTTCTTCGTTGTTTTTTTTTCGCTTTTCATCAAGAACATAGATAATCACGTATCATTGCTTTGAAATTAATTTTTTTTTTTACGTCTTTTTATATATATTATACCCTACATCACTTGTGGTAGAAGGGTATATTAAGTTTTTGCGGATGTATGCAACGCCCCGAAGAACTTGAGATATACGAGATTTTATTATATTAATTGATTTTTGAAATCATTGTTTAACTTGGTTTAAACGTGTCTGTCCCTGTATGCGTCTTCTTTCCTCGTGTGCAATTTTTGCAGTGGTAGGCCGTAGCCCTCTATAATGTGTGCATTTATTTTTTCACTGTATGTAGATTCCTGTCAATTCTAGACATCTTTCTTGAACTTTTACACAGATTTCGTTGCAAATATGTTTAACTTCTTGTTTTTCTTGCTAATACGAATAGAAGTTTTAATTTGAATAGATTGTGTTTCTACAGGATCACCCAGATCAAGTTTCAGTTTTCTCTACCAATCGCATTGAATACTATGTCTTTATGAAACTCCGCCCAAAACCTTAACTGATGTCACTTAAAGTTAGTAGACTTCATTTAGTTTAATATTATTTTGTCCTTTCAAGTGTATTTGTCATAAAAAACCCCGAATTATACTTTATCGCCATAAAAAGTGTTTGCTCTCATGAGAGTCCCTATATATTATACGATCTAAAACATAGACGCATGTGACCCTAACTCCCTGTAACTCACTTACTAAGGACCAATTTACATCATAAAATATTCAAAATTAGACCTTTTTGAGATGTAAAGCCTTATTTTCCGTAATTAAAACGTCTGTATGAGAGTTGAGATGGAAACATAGACCTGAGAAGGTGCATTTTCATTTCAAATTATTATTACGAATTTTCATCAAGAAGTATTGGAAAATTGAACTATCACCATATGTCCCGTAGGAACGGTTATATGGGAAAGGATTTGAAATGTTATTCTATTCAAACCTAATTTTCCACTAAACGATTTTTATCACGAAATTCTTAAAAATTGTATTATTTTTTATTCTTTTAGTCGAATGTAGTCCGATACGAACCATTTTCAATGGCATTCATTCTTGAGTCAACACATATCATCGCACCAAATTTCATCAAAATATGCCTGTTGGTTGAACACAAGAATACATCGACAAACTCCAGACCAATAGACAAGCAGGCGAACTTACATTGATCCAGAAAATGTTTCTGAAAGGTGAGCGTGTCTTAAGTCCTTCTGGGCGTTGCACTCGTCCGCACAAACTTACTATGCCTTGTACCACAAGTGGGATACATCACAAAACACGTAAGAACAATATAGTCGGGCAAGGCCCACGGCAAGATACGGTACAACATTTAGCCAAGTATAGTTATTCACTCCGTTTTGTGATAAGACACCAAACATTACACATTATTTTCATGCAAAGCTATACTATTGGAAGAGGCTCAAAACTTCACATGACGTGATTACAAGGCGTGATCACATGTCGTGATCACATGACCTGTTAGCAAACTCAATTTAATACCCAAAAATTGTATCATTTTTCACTTTCCGTCACAAAAAGCACGAAATTAGTCTTTCTCTCCATATAAGGGCTTAGTTTTCATGATACCCCCAATATATATTAGACCTTAAAAAATCAACCGATATGATTCAACTTCTCTACAATTAGATTTTATGCTGAATTTCTCCTATTAAAGAGTAAACATTTTTTTAAAGGGCCCACTATTCAATAGGACCCTTATGTGGAATTACGTCCATATGATTGAAATTTGATTTACCTAAATTTTTATGTCAGAAATTTATACATTTTAATAAAGGATTTTTGCAAATATTTTTAAAGATTATACAAGCAAGGAAGCTTTCCACTTGATAGTACAACACGCAATATTTACTTATTTATTTTGTTAATTTATTCATTAACTTATTAATTAGCAAATTTATTTATTTATTTATTTATTTATTTATTTGACTATATAATAATATATATATATCTAATGTTGAAGCCAACGAACGTTACGTTCGAATAACAATGCCCGCCCACTACATACTGTTTCGTACTTATTGTCGTATTTGTATACATGATTTTCTATTAGGCAATAAGCATAAATAAGGTTATACGACATGCGACTATGTATTTAATGAAATATTTTAGTCGTTCAATTTTAATTAAATTTTTCTCTCGGTAAAATCACTAAAAACAAAGTAAACTAATCACGAAACTTGTTCAAAGTGTTTGCAAACGATACAAGAATAATAATAATAGACAGAGACATAGAGTGCACAGGAATTGGATTAAAACTGAATAACATGACGATTCGTCGCCCAATTATATATGAATTGAAATGCGATGGAGGGAAATATTATTTGCTATGACACGTCTGTGCAGCAGCATAGGAAACTGAAATCATTTCATAATCTTTACGTAAAGCTGATTCAAGCAATAGTTTGAAGCACTATTCTCCCACCTTTTGCTGATGTGCGCAATATGTCTTTTGACAGATTGTAAGTAAACGGTACAAAACAAACTAACCTAACATCTTTCCAAACGCCCAATTTATTTGGCAACTAATAATATATATGGAAGGCATCGGTTGGATGGCTGACTTCCTCGTACAGACACAGTCGCCAACATTTACTCCTTTTATTTATTTATTTATTTATTTATTTTTTTCTTCAAACAGCATTAAAGCCATGAAAAGCTGAAACTTATTCAAAGGCATCGAATTTCATTTTGTCGCATATTCAGTGGTTGATGTGTGATCGCTTTCACATATCAATTTTTCGCTTATTTTATTCGTTCGAGGCCATCACCTCGGCCGTAAGCATTTAAACCCCTAGAGCTCTCAACAAATCAACCGACGGTTAAGTCTACCTCTACTTACGTTATATACCACCGGCCTACTCCAACCACACAATAGGCTTAAAAAGAAAAAAACAAAAAAAAAAACTATGGAAAATTTTTTAACAAATTTTCCAAGTTTCTAAAACAAGCAATTCCAGATTCATTTGTTTTAATTTCTGTGGCTACATCTACCGCACAAAAGCAGAAGGAGATAAGAACGTTTAAATATTTCCTAAGAAATGTAAGTAAAAGAAAAACCATCAAAACCAACGCAGAAGAAGAAGAAAAACTATAAATTATTTATGCCTTCAAAAAAGTTTTATTTTTCTAAAATGAATTTTTCTTTTAATTTAAGTTCAAATCTGTTTAAAAAGCGATTATAACTTTTCATGCTGTTGTCGTCTCTTGCCTTTCTTTCAATTGTTTACGCAAAAAATTTTCCCAGATGTTTTTAGGCTCAAAAATTACAAATACAAAAAATACATAAAGATTTCATATCAAAATCTATCTGTTCTTCCGTGACAACTGATGACTTTAAGTAGACTTTTATCAGGGGAATGTCGGGCTTAAGTTGATATTCTTGTAATTCAGCCTGAGATATCTATTCTCCGTTAACGTAACGTAAAACTTGCTACGATCTGTCAGAATGGAATTAAAAGAGATAAGTAATCGACACTGGACTTAAGATTAGATCTCAAACTTCATTATGTTCCCTTACGCGGATGAAAGGTGCATTTCTCGCAAGCTATCCTCGCATTGCTCTCTTCATGCGTGCTTTTCTCTAAACATGGATAATTCTTCATCTTTTAAAACCCAACTTATGGAGTAAGTACGATGACGAATCTGGATTCAATATTAAACTGTTTGCATTATCTTATTCAATACAAAACTCACCTGCTTTGTTTTTCTTTCGTTTTGAAACTGAAGAGAGATCTGAGATTAATCACTACATAGGAATATTTTTATTAAGCAAAGTCGAATAAACAAAATAAGCTTGAAGGAGCTAAATGTAGTTTAAAAATTCGCAGTAGAAATTTCTTGATCCCAAGTTCTCCCTAGCAAAAGAAGAGAGAAAAAGAATTTTTTTATGAAACATAATTGAATATTAGACTATAAAATGTATTTACGGACAGACTTTAGGATAATAGGATAGAAATTTCTTTGTGAGACACAATTCGCATAATTGTACGAAACGCATAGTCCCAAAGACTGAGAAGCCAAGAAACTTTGAACAACAACTTTCTCAACTTAGCGGGCGAAACATTGTTGCATATAACATATCGCCCAAAATTTTGCGGACTCGCCATATACCAATAATCTTTATCATTTGTAGAGAGTGCAAGTCGTCAAATGACGAGTTGACGAGTTACGGTACTTTGGTTGTTTTCAAATCAATGGAAAAATCTGCAATTCGTATGATGACTAAGCATGACTTCTTGGCCGTAGCTTCAATATTGGTTTCCAAACTACAACTTTTACATGGCGGTTGTTTGCTGATTTTATTGCTGAATGCGGCGAGCATCATAAAGCGGTAGTACACTAAAAAAAACATCACAAACAGTTTTGTTTTTTTTTTTTTTTTTTTTTGTTTAGTGAGTAGAAGTGGGAAAAGGGAATGGGATAAGGAGGTGGCCGCAGCCTAGTGGGCCTGTGCGCCCAATCGGTAAACGTTATGTCTAGGCTACGATCAAAATAAACTCTAGCGCACCGAGATTTCAACCCGCGAATGCTGACTTGGTAGTCGTGGATCGTAACAACACGGCTACTCTTGCGGATATGAAACATCTTATAAACAACTAAAGGCAATCTATTCATTGTTTGTCAAATGGATGCCGCCTTTACTTACAGTGAAAGAAAAACACCGTCGTTTCAGGTCGATAGTGTGCCAATGCAAAATGTCACGAATTCTAGTTCGAATTACAGCTCTCTGGCGACTATTATCTGTCTGCAAAGTTGAATGCAAAATGGATGCTTCAGATGAATCGATTTGGATCAATTGCTGAGGTTTGTTGAAAACTGAAGCATACTTTGAGACGCACTTAACGCCCAATAAAAGGACAACGGACCATTAGAGAAACCAAGTCAAGTGATGGTAACTCTTCTAAAAGTTGATGTTTGCATAAAAAAGAAAAAAAGAAAATACATTTCTTTTCTTGGTTAGTGCCTGGAATTAGTGAGAGCCGTGTTACTTGGACTGGCATGTATAATTATGCAAATGTAATCGTTCTCTTACATTTCTATAGTGTAGAACTATGGAGTTATGTTTACTTAACCGACTAAAATATTAAACAATACTACGATTTTCTGGACGAACTATCCAGGGAAGTTTTCGGTTTTATTATTGTATATGTAGTATATATAGTTATATAATCGGTTTTGTTGCTAACTGATTTTTTTCTTCATCTAAACACCTTTAGTATACCAGCTAATCATAGCTAAAGGATAAAGAAAAATCACTTGCAGCGGAATGTTACTTTCACTCTGCTATGCTGCATTACTTGCTTATATATATGTTTATATATGTATATACATATATATATTTTTTTTTTCAGGCCACCTGCAACAAAGTTTCAAGTGTACACGAAGTTTGAGACAAGTTTAACGAAAAAATTGCATAAAAAGTTTTTTTTCTCTTCTCTTCTCTTCTCTTTTTTTTTTTTTTTCATTTACTATTCTTAACAATTTTATTACTTACGACTTTTAAGTTAATATTTTTGAGATTAGTTGCATAGAAAGTAGAGAGATTTTTTCTTTCTTTTTTATTAGGTTTTACAAAAATTACTGTTAAAAGAGAATGTGTAAGAATTAAATTTAAGAAATTCAATAAAAAAAAAAGGAGGAGAAAAAAAAAACAATTTCAATTTCGAACAAAAGACTTTAACATTACTTTACTTTGCAAATACATTCAAACATGAAAGCATACGTAAATCCTCGTAGAACATTGAAATTATTTAAGATGTTAACTTATATTTTTGACAGGTCTAATGATTTTCATTTCGTTCTTATAGATTTATAGCAAAAAATATTGCATTTTTTACATATACAGAATGTATGTTCACAGATTTTTGAATATCATAATATACATATAACGTGCTGACGCCTCCTTCTTCCTCTCTCCAATAGAAATACTTAGGGTAGGTACGAAGAGAACATTTTAAAGTTGAAGTCAACTAAATATTGTCTTTACATCATAAAGTTAAGTTAACTTCACTTCGCTTTCTGCTTTGCATGCAAACTATTTAGTTATTAATTTCATTCTTTAAACATATTGGGTTTTGGGTTTCTCTATATGGATCGCCTACTCAACGACGAGAAATGATGAAAATTTAACACTAGATTATTAGATAGTACATCCGTCAATTTGACAGGTTTTTGATTTTAAGCTTAAAAATTATATATTACAGCAAATATCTCATCTTTTTCTTTTCTGTTTGGGACACGCCCGTTGCCCAATTTGAAGATATTGTTGTACAGGTACTTCTACGAAAACTCATCAATTTAACGGATAATTTTTGTGAATTGTCACAATCGCAAAACTTAAGGAAGGAAGGATCGATTAAAATTATGATGGAAAAGAACATGGACGTAACTTATACATCAATACGCACACAATGTAGAAGAAAGTAAAGCAACCTCGAAAAACATACAACAAATTTTTCAAATTTTATAATCAAAAATTCACTCTCATTAATATATTTTTGGAAAAATGTTATCTAATTGTTCGCCAGAGCCACCGGCATCTTCAGCGCAAAAATGATTCCAATCTAACTGCTTACTAACATGTTTACCCATTTTTATGAAACACTTTTTGGAAACAGTCTTTCCCAGAAAAAAAAAATGTATTTTTATCAATTCACTTATTATACCAAAAATCCTAATCTCACCTCTTATCGCTGCTGAAATTTTATTCATAAAAACGAAAATCGGGATTAGTAAAAGTAAAAATCCAGAATGCGAAAAAGAAACTACGTTCAGTTAGCGTTCGACGAGGTCCTATATCGTTTGACATCATTTTTAGCTCTGACTTGAATAATTTCAAGCGTAACCCTCAACTGTCGATACGCCCCTTATACTGGAGAGACTACAATTTTTATTAAGTTTATTTGAATACTTCACTAATTTCAACACAAACCATTTTATACGAAATCTTCGAGGGACTTGCCATTAAAAATTGCTCATACAATTAGCATTTGCTTGACCTGCTTATCAACCGATTTCGCTTTCGGTTTTCAATGAACGATCGATCTTCTCCTTATGGTCGTTTATTTAAATAAAAGTTTTGCACTTTCCTTCGGTAGCAGTAGTTTTAAGCGCATCGCTTCCTATAAACGTTTCTATTATAAAGTAATTCTCTTCGAATTTCTCCAGATACCTGCGTATTTATTATCTTTAAAAATTTCGAAAAGTTGTGGATTAACATCAGGCAAGATGAGGCATAATCCAAATGATTTCTTTTAAAATTGAAACCAATTCGTTGTTTAATTTAAACGACACTTTTACTAATCACTATTTCAATGAATGCTGTACCGAAGAAAATTTCCGCTAGTCCTCGTATCTGCCTTTTCGTATAAACTGACCAACACGGCTTTTATATAAAAAAAGCCGTAGACACTTTGATAAGTATTTTCGCTTAAAGTTTAAAGTTTGTTTTAATTTATGCTGCGGAGCCCCCTATAAAACGGTAGCATCGTTCCGTGCGATGGAAATCCATTTTAAATGTGTTTTTTCACATTTGAATAAAATAAAAACCTCATCGATATATATTTTCTATTTTTTCCTTTATAAACTTAATCGTCGCTATATTAATTATTGGAGCCAAAATTATATAAAATGATAACAATTTCTTTTTTTATGCGATTATTTATTTTGACTTTAGTGTGTATGCAAGGGTGCATTGAATTTATTGAACATTTTCAGTTTTCTTGTCCCTTTGGGAGCGATATAAATTACATGAATTTAGTCCTTGATAATCAACCAAAATTCTTAAGCCTTTTTGCTTAGAATTCCAACAAGACATCAAGAAGTGCGAAAATTAGCTTAAATCAATTTTGAATCTAAAGCTATTTTGAAATACGAGCAAAATATTCGTAGAATGAATTTTCTGCTTCTTTTTTTTTGTCATTTTTAAAATTATAAAAATATTTTTCTACCTTCACACCTAACAGCCATTATAGATGGCTATAATCAAGCGTTTTTAATTGTATAGACATTCTATGCGTCCCAACACTTTGCATGCATAGTTTAGTTTAGTTAAAAGGCTTAAAGCGAAAGGTCTTGTGACAGGTATTATTGGGTGTAGGTCAAAACCTTCTGGACGGACAGATAAACAAGCGATCGGTATTATAAAAGATTGACTCTATCTCGAGTCCTTCTGGATGCTTTACACAACCACACAAACGTAAGATATCCTTGTCCTGCAAGTGGTGTAGGAAACAAAAATATTTACATAGAAAGTCAGAAAAATCTGTCCACGTCTAACTCTTCAATATCGTATTTAAAACTTTGGCTGTGCGGCTCATTTACTTAAAAATTTGCATTCTTAACGATCTGAGCTTGAATTAGCGCAAGTCGTTCGTTCATAAGGCTTGATCGTCGTCCGTAGTAACGCTTCCCGATGAAGATTCGGATTACACGGCTATAGAATTTCTCTTAACATCGTTGTAATCGAAATTATTTTTGCTATCTAACCTTTCGAAGGATCGTGAAATTATCAGCATTGACTTTTAAATTTCATAATAACCTCCTGCCATTAAGGTGCTAAAGTAAAAGAGAAGAAGATAATCTTGTAATTCTATAATGAAGGTAAATAAAGATGATTAACTGAATTTATCGATTAGGTGAGGCTGTGCAAAAAATGGACATTTGATCTGGGAATGTGAGAATTGCAAAAAGCCGAAATACCAGCATAGCTTGGACATTTCCTTAAAATAAGAAGACTTGAAAACAAAACAAGCCTTAGTGTAATATGTATATTTGTATGTATAAAAAAAAAAAAGCAAAAAAAAGTCTTAAGCCTATTTAAAAATAAAGTACTCATTAATTTGTTTGAATTGACTCTTGACGTAGCCATAAGCTTATATGTACATTATATAGGTATATAAATGTAACAAGATCTAGTATAGTGAGGGCCTCCTTCTTCTTCCGCACTTCCCTTTGCGTTTTGTTATTGTGCAAAACTGAAAGCAAAGTTAACTCACCCATTTACCGATAGTGAACGTCAAAAATATTTTCACTTGCTTTGCATGCTTTCCCTAATTCTGCGAAAGTATAATGTATGAAAATGGAAATAAAAAATGAAATTTCAATAAAACATTTGTTTTACAACTCGTTTGGGCACATAAACGACTATGTCTGGTATGCTTTATTGTGTGTTGTTGTATTGCGTGCATGTGGCTTTGCAGAGTTTTAACATAAATCATAAGGAGCGAACACCAGATACACAGACACGTATAAAAATTTTCTATATATAATATTCATATACAGCAACTAAAGCAACTAAACGGTAACACATGATAAATGCTCGTTGAAATGAAGACATTTATAAAAATCCACACTAAACGCAAAATGTTTGCATTACTAAGAAATAGTTGGTAGTATAATGGCAAGAGGGTGGGGGGATGAGATGAGAAGATTTATAAAATGCTGATGGGAAATGAACAATAACTAACGTATAATCCCACAATAGAATAATGAAATATGTTCGCACAAGTATTGGTGTGCTATGGAAAAATTATGTTTAAAAATAGGAAAATATAAACGCATATATAAATGAATGCATTTGTATGTCTGCGCAAAGTGTTGAGTAACCATTAAAGTTAATGCAGAGACAAAAACCCATACTACCACAAAGAACAATAACAGCAGTTGTACACAATAGTTTGCACCACAAATACCAATAATTTACTGTATTTTTATGTTGAAAATTACATACAGTTTTGCGCGAACAAACACATAAGCGCACAGAAACAGAACAGACACACATGCTCATGCACGTCATGGTTTTTCTAGTACAATAATAATAAAAGAGTCGTAGATAAAGTTATGTGTGAAACCTTTAAATAACAACATGAACTCATTGTAGCATAAACGTAAACAATCATTGAACAACAATGAAAACTTTTGTGTATGAGAGCAGAGAAACAATAAAAAAACATAAAAAATAAAAATAAAATAAATAAATAAATATACTCGAGCTTATGAAAATACTTTCACCAAAAAGGATAGATAATAGATAATGGAAGACGGCAGGAACCTTTTATGTTATATTTATGAAATTTTTATTTTTTTTTTTTATTGTATTTCTCTTGCCTTTAAATTCCCATCTCATGGCATATTTAAATTAACTTCTAACTTGCTTGCTGATGATAATATTGCTTATAAAAAAAAAAAAAGAAGAAGAAGAATATTCAAAAACAAACGTCTTTCACCGAATACACATTTTTTATTTTTTAAGCCTAAAAGTATTATATATATATATATTATATATATTTATATATGTATGTATGTATGTATGTATGTATACATGCATACATCTGTATTTAATTGATAATTACTCTTCTTCCTCAAACAATTTTCTACATAAGATTTTTATAAGAAATTTTCCCTTAACAGTTACTTACATCATAACATAAATAATATACCGAACCGTAATGGTAGTTATTATAAAATCGTACGCTTGGGTTTGAAATGAAAAAAAAAAAAACCCTCTTAAAAAAAACTCATCACAACATATCTGTAACCAATGGCCAAGGGTCCTTCTGGTTACTGTGAAAAAAAAAAAGAAAACAGAAAACAGAAAACAGAAAACAGAAAACAGAAAACATGAATACATCATCATTCATTCATATTAACAATGCGAAGCAAAGCAAACAAAATAACAATGATAACGTAGATCAATGAAAATAAAAAGGAAAATTTTCGGTTACAATACTGTTTTACCCGACAGAAGGTATACTTAATTTTTCCCTTCATTCAGCGAAATTTGTTTTTGTTATAACTGAAGAACGCTTACAACAGATTACGCCGCAGCCAGCTCGGCTGGCTGTTTGTTTGTTTATAATAACAGTGCGATTAATTTTGATTAATAGCGGCCAGCAAGAGACGAACAATATCAACTGCACGTATGAGTTAAAGTAAAAATCAAAAGTTAGCATATTCGGCAGCTGATATAGTTTTCTTGGAGATCCTTTTTTTTTTTTCTACTCTTAATAAAGATGGAAATAAATTTGGCGCAATGACGTTCAATCCGCTAAGTTTTTCACTCCTTTGATATTTTTTTTTTTCATGGCTATCAACATATGGGATGGATTTTGCAGAAGAAATTAATATGAGTCTGGGCAGGAATTTCATCTTATTTTTACCTATTCGTTAAGATTTGAATAAGCCGTTGTTTAAAAGTCTTCAACTTAAGGGATTGTAACAAAGACAGGAAGTGAAAAGCTCTGTTTACGAGGCAAAAATATGTAACTTATATAACAAAATTATTGTGTAAAAGAGAAGAAGGGAGAAGGTGTTAAATTCCGTGACTTCTATCTTCCCAATTTAAATGCAATCCTCAATTGCATGGCGTTCTCACCTGCTTTTCGCCTTGCCTAATAAATAACACATTACTCGGTAAAGTCGTACGATACCGCATAAATATGGTTTTTAGATAGTCCGAGATAGACCGTCAAACTACTAAATGGCTGCAAGTTGTCTAACTAATGGTCAGAATTACATGAAATTTTTTTACATTTCGTTCGAAAAGGTTAATTCTCTCTGAAAAGCAAATCAATCCCACATCTGTATGTCAGTCATTCCGCGAACTTCCCATGTATGTATTTTTGTGTTAACTAAACTTGAAAATCAAGCAAATTACCATTAAAGGTGTTTCCGAACCAAAGTAACGTGCGTATAACTAATGTGAAAACGTTGTGATATAGGCGATGAGGTAACGTATATATAAAGATTATAACTATGTACAATTGGGTGAAGCATGCAAAGTAAGTGTTAAAAATTTCTCCACAATTTAAAAAAAAAAAAAAAAAAACAAATCGAAATAACCACAACGTATGAAAGTTGCTCACTTGGGCTATTAATTTCTACGGACACTTTTTTCTGTAACCTGTCGTGGTCCCCAAGAAGATTTTGAAAATTGGTTCATATATGTGCTAGGTTTCCGAGCTACATCGTTGTCTTTCCTTGACTTGCAATCGAACAAAAGCAATGAAAATTAAATGAATTAGCAAAACTGACACACAGTCATAAGTATAAGGATAGGTGCCAGCTAGAGCCATGCTGCTAACACTACTCGGCCATCCGCATCATTTACAGTCAGTCAACCTGATGATGGTCGGTTCAGGACCATTTTCGAAAAAGTTTGATTCAATTACACTACGCCCAAAGAACTCTGCGAAATTATCGCTCATAATAGCTGAAGAGGTTATTCGACTATCTACGTTGCGTATTCGAAGCCCCATGGGCAACATATTTGTTTTTATTTGATCCACCCAGCCAGAATGAAACCAGTTCTCATCATTTAGTTTAGTTTAGTTTCAAATAACTGTAGACAATTTTTCATTACTTTAATGTATTGCACGAATCGTCAATTGATGAATGTCTGAAAATCTCGTTGTCTTTACTCATCAAATATGTGTCATCCTGATGAAAAATATATGTTGGCAGTTAAAAGAACGACCCGACATTTCGCGTGACATTTCTTGTTGAGAAATTCTATATATCAGATTCTGTAAGTGAACAACGAATGTTTGCTAACACAAAGATGATGAATAAATCAGTCTTGCATGTTTTGTAAACTCGCAACAACATTAAACGCTCTATGATTACATATATAAAAATTATTACAAGAAAATATCGCCAAGCATCGCGGAAACGTTCTTAGAGAGTCCGCATTAATTGTGCAACTTACGTATTCTTAGAGATTGTTGTCTGGCTTTCTATTATACTTTCAGATATATCTACAGTAAGAATACTACACCGTGAAGAAACTGCATAGTTTGGTGTTCCACTTTGCTGTGGTATAGTAGTACAGAATTCCAAAGCAAGCCAACTCTCACATTATTTCAAATTAAAGTTCTTACCATGGATGTAAAGTAAGTATGACAATGCGGACGCTGAGCGTTGAGAGCGTTCAGATCGAGCAGTATGGTATGCTTTGGTAACCTTTGTCCATTTATTTACAGACTATAAACATATAACCCATACGACCGCCTATCCATGCATATTTGGGCTCAACTACGTTGTAGACTATTGTGTGATAATTTGCACAATCTTTTGAGTCCTTTTGTATGCTAAGCGCTGGTATACGTATACAGAAATTTCAGACCTATTTTGTGTATAATAAATTCACTATAAATATAAAAAATTATTTTTATAAAAAGATTATAATGATATCCTTGAAATTATCCACAATGTCAAAAAATACAAAAAAGGAAAACGCAAAAAAGAGAGAAGAATAATAATACAATTTACATATCAAGGCTCTTAAAAAGCATATAAAACATGTGTGTAGAGATAAGTGTGTTAAGCTGTTTTGTATAACAATTGCGTTCGAGAAAATCGTACATCACAACCCTTTCTAATTTACCGCTCGCTCAGGCGAATCCTTCGTACTGTATAAACACACAAATCACATGGGTCAACAAGCTGTTGGCAAAGATTGTAAACACTGATGTGTTACTCTTGCCGTTATAACATATGTAAACTAAACGAGGCTATAATTGACAGCTAGTGCACCAACAGCAGGAAAAAAAGAAATGAACGGAGAGTAAAAAAAAAAAAAAGAAGAAATAAAAATAAAAGGTCGCACCATATTACACACTTAAGTATGTATTTCTGCTAAAATCTTTCTCTGGTCTTTTCTTCTCCTTCTTCGACTTCCTTTTTCTGTACTTTTTTACTTTCACTATGTAATTTAAAAAAAAAAAAAAAAGAAGGGAAGAAATCTAACACAAAAGAAAATACATTAGCAACGAAAAGTTTTTTCTTGACTCGATATGGGTTACTAATATAGTTAAGGGGTTTAGTTAGATGCTTAGATTGCATTAAGTGTAGAAATAATTCCCTATCGGTCTCTTTTTCTTTCTAACATAAACAACAAAAAACAACAAAGAACAGAACGATTATTTCAAGAAAATAGTAAAACGTGTTTTATTCAATAATACTTGTCCATGACTAGCTACACATTTTTTACATCTTTATGACAGATGATGAGATCCGTTTCGAAGAAATAGCTATCGATATAGGAGTTCATTTTCTGAGTGTCATTCTAAAAAGGGAAGCACTGGTCAAATCCGACAATCAGTCACCGATTGAAATCAGTGATAATGAGAAGAAGAAATATCCAATGAATATAATGGGAAGGTAATACATTTCAGTTCAGATTAAGTTTCTTGGGAGCAGAAGGGGAAATGTTTTGTCAAAACGTTTCCAAGAAGAAAGCATCAGAGACCCCGGAAAGTGTATATATTTTTGATCAGCATCAAACTCTGAATCGCTTTTAGCATGTCCGTCTATCCGCTTATCTGTCTATATCTGTCTGTCCGTCTGTGTACACATATGACGGCCGTAGCCTTTCTTAGGTTTTGTTTAGTATTTAGTATTTCACAATTACACACAGGTACCGTACCCGAAAGACCGCATCAACATTATCGTTAATAGTCACCAGAAATACTTGCTTACCTCGAATCATGTTTTTTTGCGCTTAGATTATTGCGTATGCCTTACTTTTTCTTGTGATTTTTCATCACGACTTAGCAGCGATTTATCTCGGGTTAAATCGGTAAACTAACGCTTCTCGAATTTGGTTGTATATTTTTTTTTTACACAGAAGCTGACTAATTCGAAGTTCCTACAAAACTATGTTGTACACACTCCAAAGGAAAAACGTACGCCGGTGCCTAAAGATTAAAATATAGTATCTTCAGTAGTAACTTTGACAAATGGTCACGTCAATAAACTAAGTATTAACTATATACTATTAACTATTTGTTTGACAATCATTAATAATGAACGAAGTCAGTGAATTTGGAAACGTGGTTATCTAACATCAAACCTGTGCTTCTCTAGCAGAGTTTAAAATCTGTTCCTTTGTTTTCGAAAATATTGGTTTAAATGAAGGAGTTCCAGTTGCCAAAACGAATATCATAAAGGTCGACGAAATTAACGACGAACACCAGAAATGGAGAAAGATAATTCAGCAAACAGTAGTTCATAACGGTAGACGGAAAGAGCGCAAGCTATCAGACATGTGAAACAGTGCCGAAAATCGCGGCACGAGAAAGTCATGCATAGAAGGAGAAACAGAAATACCAGCTAGGAGATCGATTATGCGATGAGAAAAATCAAAGAGTCTCAGTTCGAATTGCTTCCGCGCACATGTACCCTATTCCACAAATTTCGCTTCATCTAATTATATTCTCTTTACGCTGGTAAAAATCTTGCCATCAATGAGAAGGCGAAGCTTGGGATCGTTGACTATTTTCAAGAATGTCACGGCTCTCACTATAAAGAAGACATCGAAACTCTTGAATGTTGCTGGAAAAAATGTGTAAAGCCAAAACGAGGCCATAAATGTTTTTTCCCAAATATTATTTTTGTTTCTTTCGTCGTTCTCAGATTGCATACTTTTGGTCCTACTCTACTATATTTGTGTAGATTTTTAAGGATAAATTTACTGTAATACTGCTGCCTAAATCAATCATTTCTTAATAAATAATTAATTTAATTAACTTATTGGCTTGACTCGCACAGATTTGATTTTAAAACTTCACCTCCAAAAGATTATGAAAAATTCGAAGAAAGCGAATAAAAATTTTTGCTTTTTGGAAGAACGTGTTTCAAGAAAAAAACATTCAAATATTTTTAAATTTTACACTGTATACGACAAAATTACAAATTCCATTACTGTAATATATGATAGGAAATAAATTTTTTCATTTCAGATTCCAAATAATTCAAAGCGACTTTTAACTGAATGGAGAACTAAGTGGTTTTTTTTTTTTTTTTTTTGGAAAAATTGATAGCGATGTTATCTGTTAATCCGAAACTATGGTTATATTGGCATATTTATTTAGAGTAAATACTTGTAAAGTTTTAAATAATTTAAAACTTTTTTTTTTTTTTAATTTCAATTGCATTTGACTTAACAACGTAGATAAACAATTTAAAATACAAGTTAATGCTTTCCGTCAGATATAAGTTGGCCTTCATGTTGACGTATGTAGTACATAAGTAAAGTCAAGTTTATTTTGTAATTTTTAATTAAAAATTTCAATTTTTTGCTGACATGCCTTTATTTTCATCAATCCGAGTTCATAACGTAGTTTGATCACTTGTTATATGAAGTATTGATCTGGTGGAGTTACATTCAGTTTTTTGTATATGATCGCTAGACCATACAATTATCTCGGGTCCGGAATTTAATTTACACTTAAATTAAAGAGGGTTTCTTTATAAAATCCTTATAAATATATTCTAGAATACTGGAAAATAGGCAAAGATATCCATCTAAAGAGGGTGTAAAAAATTTCAGAACTGTTTACATTTCTTATGTTATAAAAATGTTGCCTTAACCGCAATGAAGGGTCACCTGATTATAATAATTGTTACATAATTTCGCTAAGTAAAAGCAATAGGTTTTGCCTTAAATTGCTTTTTTTCTCTAGTGTTGCTTTCCTTTGACAAACAACATTAAGGTAACGCTGTAATGTAGTGGTCAAAAATTAATCAAAATAATTAGAACAGTTTTCCGCTTCCAATGAATTTTACAGTGTTCTCTCTTCTTACTCCTCCTCCTTGCAGTGCAACCGAAATACTAGAAATCAAAACATTTCTCATTATTTTGATCAGTATATGGTCTAAGCTTGAGCATAGCACATCATTCAAGTAATTCGTAGGGTAACAAATGGGTATCGCCGTTGTTGACGGAATCATGTGATTTCTAAATGACACCGAACTTTAAACTTTTTTGTTTTGTAAAACAGTGAAAAGTTGTGAATTGCGTACGCAATGACATTAAAAAAATTGTAACTTGTCTAACGGAATGTCATGAAATTCTGACACATTTCGTCTAACGTCTGGTACTAATTAAACATCAGATGATTCGCCCTCGATCCCGCAAGCCAAAGTTGTCGTGTGATTAGGTTGCAAGACTTTGCTGATAAAACTACTGATAATTTATACTGTTTTCACGTGACATCACGACATATCTGACTGAAATCATGAGAAGAATGACGAAATAGAATAATGAATAAAAATTGAAAAGCTAGATAATGCCGAAAACTCATTGTAATCTTTACATGACTTTAATGTATTGTGCACAGTAGCAATCACAACGAAGCCTTGCGTACGGAAATAAATATATTTCGTGCACATCTAGGCTTGTCGAGACTTGCCCATTTATCTTAAAATCTTAAAATTCCCTCTAAAATCGAAAGAACAGTAAACAAAAGAAATAGTTGGTATAACGAAAACCGTAAGCATATACAGCTCCAAGCTTCCAAGTATGTATCATGAAAATATATCCCCAGTTGATCTGTAATTTCAGAGGCATTGTAGTCATATAAACGCAAACGCCTTTCGCATCCGTTTCCTTTTTTAAAAGCTACACCACTTATAGTGCAGGGTATATTAAGTTTAGGCGGACGTATGTAACATCCAGAAAGCTTAAAAAGGATCCACTTTTTATTATACCGATCGACGTAGAATCTTTCCCAAGTCGATTAAAGCTTGTCCGTTCGTCTGTCCATTCGAATTCTTTTCATTTGATTTTGTGTTCAACCTATAGGCTACAATTTTCAATATATTTTGATAAAATTTCGTGCATTAACATGGGTTGGCCCAAGGAATGCTATTGAAAACAGCTCCGATCAGATCATTTTTCCGACCACTCCTGTACATGAAATAATAATATCATTTTTAGAATTCTGCGGCAAAAAATCGCTTAGTAATGGCATATGAAAAATTGGATCGAATAGAGTAATTTTTGAAGCCCTTGCCATATAACCGCTCCTAGGAAAGCTGAATCTTTATAGGGTAAAAAGTGTGAATTTTCAATACTTCTTGCTGACAATTCTTTTATAAGAATAAATTGACGTAAAAATCACCGAATTTGGTAAGTTGGCTAAGTTCCGAATTACATGAATCATGCCTGTCCAGATGCACCTCTTTTGTTAAAATCGACAAGAGCCGTAGGCATTAAGTTGAACGATTTAAGTTTGTCATGGGAAATATATTTTTCAAAAAATTACAAAGTGTTGACATTTACTCGCTTCTGCCCACCAATATTTTGTAGTAACGCCCATTTTGCCAAATATCTGTAAGAATATTTGCAAACATTTGCATACAGGTGGCAGACGGGTGTCCAAAATTCACTCTGACACCAGTGCAATTTTCATTCTTATCATTTATTAATTTAGTTTCGTTCCTTGGTATTGTATTTCATTTGTTTTCTCTCCTTTTTTGTTTTTTTTTGCAAATTTGTATTTTGTGCTTTTTCGGAGCATACCAGAAAATTACAAAAATTTGTCTTTAATAAATTTTTAGATTTTATTGTAGTAATTTTATCATAAAAATTTTATGTTGCAATTAAGCGCACAAAGCAAAAGAAATGAAAGGAAACTTATAACAGTTGCTCGTGGTGTAGTGTATGTTAGATTTTCGTTCTGGAGAAAAGTAAAGGACAACTGTGGGTAATTTTCTGAACTTAATATATTTTTAATATGTTCTCCTTTTCTATCTTTCTCTTTTTTTCTTTTCACGTGCTCTTTATCCATCTCTCTCTCTTTCCCAAATTCTTTCTTTCCATCTTCCTCTAGATAAGAATCTTGGGAAGAAATCCAATTAAATTTAATTTAAAAAACCATGTTCGAGGCAAGAGGACACGACCATTCATATAAAAACGAAAATGTCGAATTTTTCTAAAATATTTTCATTCTATACGTCTTAATGCTTACAAGCATTTCCACTATGGGTAAATTAACCTGATGTTTTGTTTTTCTTCCTTACCGTAACCGCAAACTACAAGTTTTTCAATTTCAAAACCAAACAACTCCATAATATATAAATATACGTATATATGGATATGCTTAAATATGCCCCCAACAATGCAAGAGAAATCCAACATACACCCAAATATACGCTCACATTATACGTTAAACTCGAACCTATGATATAGTTTAATACTCTGAAAAACAAAAAAAAAGAAGGAAAAATAAGAAAAAGGAAACAAAATTGCTTACGGTAGAGACGGTGTTGCCGCTACTGCACTTGACTTTCGTTCAGTATGATAGTAGTTTGGTGAGTGTTTATGCAAACTAATGCATAAAAGCAAAAGAAAATGGTAAACAAAGAGGAAGAATCATCATTGGTTAAGCGTATAGTTATATACCGCATTTCCTCCCCCTAATGTGTTTTCGTAAGCCTTCGTCGTACAGGTAAATTAGCCAAGTGGAAGTTGACTTAAATGTTCATTAGGGTTTTATATTCATATGGTGACTAAAAACCTAACGTTGCATAATATTACCTGGGACCGAACTAAACATACATATACACGGACATTCATACCTATTCTATAGTATAAATGTTTGCCTCATTTTCGTTGGACTCTATTGTCTTTTACCTCATCTATATATATATGTATATGTGTATGGGTTTGTAAATATATATATATATATGCCTTTTTCTTGTTTTCTCTCGGTGTTATTATCTCTAACAGTTGTGAACTTAATCGGTGTTAAAACATTATGTTTGTACTGGTACAGTGTTGAGGCATATGTGTTAAAATGATGCCATGTTTTTTTTTTTGTTTTTTTTTTTCGAACCCACATTCTATTCATTTTTGTCTTTAGGGTATTTCGTATAATGAAGTTGTTTAGAGCTTTATGGGTAAAACAGTTTAATATTTTGAACTGTCGAACCAAAATATAAAAATATATATAAAAAGGAAAAAAATAAAAAAAAAAACAACATAAAAAAATTTAAATTTAATATCTTTTTCCTTAAAGGAGCGTAAACGCAAATGAAAAGCGGAATCGCAGCTAAGTTAAGAGACTGAATAGAAAACACTATAAATAATTAAACTTAGCCATGGCATAAAGTTGACTATAATAGTGTGGAATTTTACTTTTAAAACAATTTATAGAACAGCGTCTAACATAAATTTCATAACAGTTTGCAAAGCAATTTTGATAAAAGCTACGGTACAGTATCGCAATCTATTATAATAGGCCTTAATGGCTTCGAGGTTACATAAGCATCAATAAATAAATAAACAAAATAAATAAATTGCATCTACGATCAAGGAAAAAAAGAAAAAATCTATTTTGTTCAAAAATAAAAAACTTAGTAAAAATTCTATAAGAGATTGAACCCATCCACAGTACATATATTATGTCAGCGACTTTCACTTCAGTCATCACATTTTATTTTCACAACAGTTTAAACCTTATTTTATGAAACATTTTGTAGAGAAGATAAATAAAGTTAAATATTTTATTGATATTAAGTTCCACAGGTACTGTACAACTGTTTTCTCCATGGAGTAATGGTATTACGCGGTCCTAATACGAATCTTCGAACACTGGGAGTGTTTTAATACCTACGAGGAATGCGTGACCGAATGAATGACCGAAGCGATTTTTTCCAAATGTTTTGATTTTAAAGTTCACCACATTTCTTGGATATAGAGATAGAACAAGATTAGGATTAACCGTTTTTCAAAGTCCATTTCATCAAATTTGCCGGCCGTAATAAAAAATGCTGATTTCTCAAGAGATCAATAAGACTCGGTACCCAACCAATGATTTGATTTGATCTTCACAAATGACAATGGTATTCTTTACTTTGTTAATGGCGTTCCAGTTGTAATTTTAGAATTTTCGAGATAGGTTTTATGACTAAAAAACTAACTGTGATGGTAATCGTTTTGAGTTTGGGCTTGCGAGAAAGATTTGTGGCTAGAATAGCAGCTGTAGCTTCGGTCGTAAATGTTAATTCACTTTCTAACGCACTTTACTATGATAAATTTGGCTTTACCTTTCATTATCGTCTACTAGTGAATAGGTAGCGAAGAGGGCGTCATCATTGGAACCATCTCTAAAAACATGTTACTAATCATTACTTTCTAAAATGTAAGTTTTTTCAGCGATTAGTTTTCTGAAGACGGCATTTGAGGTTGAAATATCACAAGACCTTGACTTTGTCGCAGTCTCACAGTCGTTTGAATTGAAATTGTCGGGAAATCTATTAGGGGATAGTCGCATATACAGGAGTTAATTATGGAGAGATAGAGAGATTGATATCTTTTAATTGTTTTTAGCAATAAGTGATTTTTCAAAGTCGTCACGAATTATTAAATTGCAAGACTTGGGGAGTCTTGAGACGATTTTGGCTTTCAACCATTCTTGAAAACACTTTAGTATAACAATTAGCAGAAAGAGAAAAAAAAGTAGTTAGTGCATTGTATAGCAATTATAAAGCAATTCTTAGGACAATTGACATATTGAAGAATCGCGCCTACTAAACCAGTGTTCGCGGTAAATCCTTTGGTCATAGCTGTAGCGAACGTTCAGTTGGTAACCGCGTAACACTTATCGATTGGTTAGACTTCAGGCAGGTTTCGGTTACGACTTGTTTACCCCTTTACCTACTTTTTTCTGATTATCATTGTGTTACAGGCATAGTATCCCCTGAATAATTGCTCCATATTAAAAAAAAAAAAACTTGAAATCGCCCTCTCATCTTTCTCAATTTGATAATTTAGCTACAAGGTGCTCTTTTGATTTGATGGCAGTAAACCTAAAAAAATGCAAGATGCTTGTATTCTAAAGAGGCAGCACACCTTCCAATCTATGTCTGTTTATTAATTCAAGGGTTTTCTTTGATCAGTACTTGCCTTAAATAAAACCGGGTCAGAGGTAAGGTTCATACATGAGTGTTCCAGATGAATCGACGATCCCAACGCTGCAAAAAAAAAGTATACATGATTTTGGATCAACGCTTAAATATGTCTCTACCGAGTTGTCACCTTCCAGCTGGTGTTAGATTGACTCAACACAATTAGTTCAGAGGCTTTTCATGGTCTTTGCCCCCTACAAATTTATGTTGAAATCCACGAGTCTCCTCGCCACGTTTTGGCCGCAGATTGTTGCTCTTGTGAAAGCACACTTTTCATGGAAGCCCTCCAGAACACACATGGCGTGATTCAAATTTAGCAAATTTAATTTACTTTGTAAAAATTTTATTATTTTTAGGTTTCCGTCGGAAAAAACTAGAAATTACACTCCCTCCCTGTATAATGGCTTGCTTTTCGTGATAATATCTTTATATGTTAGTCTGTAAAAAATAGACGTATGTGATTTATGAGAAATCTTATATGGACGGGGGCTCAAGAAATAGGCCCTTGCGGTCCAAACATGGTACAGCTAACTTTTACACTAACTTGCTATCGTGAATAAATTTTCATCGTAAAACATTAACAATTAGGCTTTTCTGGCATATAAGGGTTCACGTTTCGTGAGAATGTAGTGAAGAATATATGGTGGTGTTGCATACATACGCGCAAACTTAGTGTTCCCTTGCACCGCAAGCGGTGTAAAGTATGAAAAAAAGCAAGGTTACGAAACATAGTGTAAATGTATATCATATTTTCGGACAAAATATGAAATTGAAATGTTAATCACATTTGCCCTTCTGAGCGTTGCGTACGTCCGCACAAGCCTAATATATAATTATCGAATAGACAGGCATGTTATTTATATCCGAAACGTGTTTCATGCAAAGTACAAGTAAAAACTTTTTCTATCGAATGTTTTTGAAGCATATTAGCGACAAAACGTTGTTATAACGATATGTTATACAATCTTTCCTAAATTTTGCGAGTACTTAAGGGATTTTTAAAATATTTATCCAACAGTGATTTTCAATATTTTTAACTTAAAGTGCATAATATTCACTTTTTCCGCAAGCGTAAAGAATACATTGTTGCGAGAATGTTTGAAGTCTAAACTAAACAAAATCTAAAACAAAATCCTCCTATCAGCATTTTCCTATTCGGCATTTTCCCAATCAATTTCATGTAAATATATACAAGTTTGTCTTGAATTCGTGATCATTTCCAATATCTGCCATAAAATAATGCTTCACAACTAATTACGCTCGCTTTGGCATAGAAAATCTAATTAAATATTCATTTTAATTTTTAATTAAAGATATAACGCGATAAGTCGTAATCTAATGCATGCATATTCATGTGTATACACACAAACACAGAGATAGAGAGAGATACGTATATACATATTTAATAAAACCTTAATTTATATTCTCAATAAGAAAATCTGATTATTCTCATTAAATACAACCAATTAAACAAAGCTAGAAAATGATACAAACTGCCTTAGCATCTACCAGACATCTATGTTGTTATATCTATTTGTATGTCTATCCGGCTAAGTACGTCCATACAGTGTCGTGCACATGCATACAAATATATATAAGAATATCTTTAGTTGAGGTGCAAAGAAGCATTTACGTGCTTAACGAAATCCATTAGTTGCATTTAATTACGTTTTATTTTCAAAATTTTTCAGCAATGATCAACGGACAGATGGTCGGACGGACGGGCGGACAATATACTGGCATGGTAAGCATGTCTCAAAGAAAGCAAGAAAAGACAATTGCTGTTTAGAACAATTGGCATTAAATTGCCAACGGCTTGTTATTATTAAAAGAATTATAAAAACAAAACGAAACGTATTTAACACACAAACGAAATAAATTGAAAATGAACTGAAAAAGCTCTCCGACTGACTTCCAATAACAAACTAAATTTCTCTTATACTATCAGAAATAGAGTATTGGAATAAAATTTTTCTCTCTTTCTCTCTCTCTCTCTTGCTGCTATGAAGCAGGCGCTCTTATACGTCTCTTCGGTTAGTCAACAGAAAACCGTGCTATATATATATATATATAATTTTAAAGAGCTGCCCTTTTTATGTTACCGCCAAATGCATTTATCAAATGAATTGCGTATGTGTGTATGCTTTTATGTGTGTTTATGTGTCAGGCTTAAAATTACTTTGAAATCGTTTAAAATTTCTGCTGCGCTTTTAAACTGACGATAGCGGCGGCAAGCAATAACAACAGCGTATTACAAACATATGAAAATGAACTGAAGGCATAAATAATCAAATTAAATCCTATCGAGAGGGCTTCGTTTGGCATACGGGTGTGTGTGTGAAAGAATACGCGTATGAGTATAAGCGAGTTTAAGGCCAAGTTTGCCGAACAACATTATCAAGCATTAATGGTGTTGAAATCTGACTAACGAAACATGTAAAATATAAATTTAATTCGCTTAAAATTGAAAACAAGGCCTCCTGATGAAAAACGCAAAAAATAAAATACAAATAAAAATAATTAATCAAAATATATATATTTTTTTTTCGATTATACAATAAAAATACAAAAACCCTAATAATTATTAGCGCCTAGTTGGTTAGGGCGTCTGGTCATTAGGCGTCCATTTTATACAAGATCTTTACATGATTTTTGTGATTGTTTGGAATGGCCGCTAATCATCCAAGGGGCAGTTTTCTAAGCATTGTTTTCGCTTTTCGAAATGTCTGTTTGTACAACCGATACACTTCTTCATGTGTTTGGGCCGATTTTCATAGCATTTTCGCTAAGAACACAAGATACGAATGTTCGCTTCAAAGTCCCTCGAACAAGAACCACTTTTGTCGAGTTTGATTTATTTTACAAATTCGATACATTCATAGAGCTTTTCATTTTTGCAACCTCAACCAAAAAAAAAAAACAAAATTTGGTGTTTGCGATGATACGGTTAGTAGTTTTTGAAGCCACTTAATTGAATTGTTGCAGTATTTCTTATGGCTTTTGCAACACTTCTTTCGCCTTTTTGTTTTCATTTTTTATTATTATTTTTTTATTTTTTTTTTGATGGCAATTTTCTCTTTCATGTTTAATAATCTGGGGAGTAGTCAGTACGCACACGGCCTTTCAAAATTAACATACTTACGTGACAACACTAAATAGTGTTATGTGTCATTTGAGGGTTCCGTTGGAAAGTTGTTTAATATATTGACCATAACCTTCGTCAGAGACTTTTATCATTTGAGCGCGTGTTGTCTTGCTTACAGTGACTTGAAAATTGTTCTTCAATGAAAAGATGAAATTAACTGGTGGAAATTTTTGATGCGATGAAGATGTTTTACGACTTTCAACGTGTATAAGCAAAAAAAGGGGGGCGTCGATCGACTTCGGCGCTGAGTCATCTTGACGCTGTGCAAATACTAATAAGGTTATGTCGACATATGATATACTGTGAAAGTGATGTAAAGTTAGGCATTAATTCCGCTAGCATATATAAGACGTCGTAAGATCATTAAGCTGTGGAGTTGTGGGGTTTTTCGCAAAATCGCAAAAGAAAAAAAACTTCGTTTTGATTATTGCAAACAAATGTTTAAGAAATGCAATGGCGGTGATTCAAAACACCTACATGGGATCGTAACCAGTGACAAATCATAGATCTATGCGCACGAAGCGGAAAATGAAGTCTAGTCGACTCTATGGATGCTTCAAGATAAATGAAATCTAACAAAGACTGAAACAGTAAATTTGGCCATGTAGCATCAGTGTCTCCGGGAGAACGTAAAACGGCAAATTCTGAATGGTACACAACGATTTTTTTAACGAAAATCTTTTCTAGACTACGGGAAACGAACAAACACATGTACATATTGTACATATCTTCCAACAATCGACTGTTATACATTAAAAAAAAAAAAAAAACGCTTTAGTCGGTCGTCCGCCATACAATCTTTACCTATCTTTTTTCTATGACCAGTCACTTAGGGGATATTCCCTATAGATGCGATCACGATGGTGATCAGGAAGCGCTATAGGAAGAATGGAGTGAAGAAAGAAAGTACTGTTTGTAAACGTCCGAGTTGAAGATGAAGACATCAGGTACACCTGGAAAGACCATTGCTGGTACACTGCTCGAAAAACGGGCGGCACCGATGGGATCCAATAATTTCTTTTTGCAACCGACTGTCAAGAATAAAATGAACGAACAATGATTTTCGCTGTCCAAAGAAGCTATTGATGCTCTTAAAGACAACATTTTTTCGATGTTTCAAGTGGGATGGAAAAACTTCCAAGAGAAATAACTGGAACGATATCCATCAAGTGTAAAGATCATAAAGGAAAAGGGAAAGAATTGAGAAACGATAAAACACTTTTCAGTGACAAATTGCTTCTTCTTCATTATTAGATTAAAAGCAGAAATTATCGCATCCATATGTGGGTTGAAGTAATGGCTGAGAATGCTTCAGTCTAATGGGACATCACATAAAATTCTCGCTTTACCTATTTCTGCATTGAATACTGGTATAACAATCAATTTAAGATGATTTTCCGTCAAGTCATCAGTTATGCGCTCGTCAAGAGTAACAGATTCTCGATCGATTAACGGTTGGAACTAACCTTTGCTAACTTCTAAAGGTCAACATTGTCGATAACTTTCTCAAGCGAATTTTGTCTTATTAATTATGGGGGTATAAATACCATACACCCATCTTAGATAATCGTGAAAAATAATCTTCAAAAATTTTAGAACGATCTCTGCTATAGACTGTAAGTTCGAAGTTTTAGTTATAATACGATTTTTTTCTCTTTCTCTTTTTGCAATTGCATCGTAACTACTAGCGTACTACGGTCACTTTTGGATTTAGTCTACGCCGTCAAGCTAGCAAGCGTGTACCGTAAATTCCAGCCTATCGTTTCAATTATTGGCAACGGCAAACGTAGATACTCTATAGAATATTTAATTCGAATTTCTGGATGTCGTAAAACTTGATGGTATGGCAAGCAAATTTTCACTTCTAAAGTTAAAGAGTGGCTTTTAGTTTTTTCTTGAATATATGCACATGTGGACATGAAAATATGTGTGAAGACTACTTTTCAATTCTATGCCACAAAAATTGTAAATGCTGGCTTCAACAAAGCCCAAACAACGCTTTTACATGTGGCAACGCTGTTCAAAAATTAATTTCGAGAATCCACAAGTGAACTAGTCTGTGCAGTAACAGGTCGAGAATTTCATTTTGCTTTAGTAGCGTTTTCATCTGAACAATGGAATAGTTACGTTCTCTTTAAAGCATTTTGTAACACATTTCTCTAAAAATGGATTGTAAAGATAAATAGCATTTCTTGAGTGGGAAATACAATAGGAATTAATTTTTATAATATTAGATTAGAATTAATCGAGCACAGCACAGTTCTGTCCTGGGGTGTCCTTAAAAACAATGGTGGTCCGAATTGATTGAGACATGGAATATTGTTGAACCGAACTTTTTTAAATCTTTGCTTGTAATCAACACAAGTTTAAAAGTATTTTTTGATAGATAAAAAATAAATAAATTATATAATAGCTGGATAGTGGAAGAGACTACCGTCTATCAGCTTAAAACCATATATCTACATTTTGATGAACTAAACTTGTTTAGTGTGTATCCGCCATTCCTGTTTCAAGCCATTATTATATTCTACTCTCAATTTTGGATGTAACTCGTCAATTGCACGCAGTGAAAAGTATTTCGCTAACAAACGCCATTAAGCAAATTTCAATTTTAAATAAATATTCCTGGTCCGAATCAAAAAAAGCCAAAACACTTCAATCGCTCAAAATCATGTAAAAAAAAAAAGAACAAGTAAGAAAAATATATTCGGTCGCAACCGAAACATTTATATCCCTCACCGTGAACCTAAAAAAAAGAAAAGGGAAACAACTAAGTTTTCATACTCTATAATATTGTATGGGCGTGGTTTTTAGAATAAAAGTGAATATATATATGGTGTATGTGTTATACTTTGTGATGATGATATGATGAGTTCACAATTTATGTCGCATAGGCATCTAGGCGTTGTAGGCGTGCCCTTTGTCTGGTTTGGGTTTTTTTCAAACTCTTTTGCGATAGCTCCATATTTGCGAAAGGCAGAATGTTTACCACAAAAACTACACAGTTGAGCCGATGGACAGATGGACAGATGAATAGAGGAACAAACTTTGGCGCGTTCTGAATTGGAAACGAGCCAAGAATTTGTATACTTTATAGGGTTTTTGAATTACGCTCCTGTGCGTTATATACATATCGAAGAAAAAAAATGTATGACACACGACAAAATTAAGTAGGCGTGACCTATTTCGTCCATTTTTGTAGAACTATTACAGCATTTCCCATGGAATGTACGATCAAATTCTTGTAGATTTATCTGCTGTAGTTTATGAGTAATGAGCAGAAAACCAAGACTGTCCTCCGTGCACGTAGTACTGTAGGTGCGTCCTTCGATCGATTTCTGCCGTTTGCAATACTAATCTGTGTGCGAGAACTTCCAGCGACTAGGAGAATGTCTACAACAGACAATACACAGATGAACAGACGGGCGACCAGGCTGACGGACAAGTGGACATGCATGAATATATGCTTCATATATACTTTGTAGGGTTTCGAAAGCTTCCTTCAGGACGTTGTAAACGTTTTGGCAAAATGAACATACCCGTCATCCCTCGGTGATGAATATGAAAAGCAATAAAATAAGGTTACGTGCATTAGAGTAGAGCATCAACCGAAATTTCTGTATTCATCAATGCCAAGCAAATTCCAATTTACTGAAAATATCTTCAACGCAGCGCACATATCCTTAAAAGAAAACTCTTAAATTAATTGTATCAACAGAAATTAATTGAAAAAGCAACTACCACCACTAGTACAAGCTTTGCTATTACTACTACCACTATTATTACTGCTGGTTCGGCGGCGACAACAATCAAGAAATCAAATTACTGTTTTACACAGAAATTCAATCTGGGTTTCTTTTTTTTTTCTTAGCACTTGCAAGATTTTTGCACATTTCAATTTTTTAATACGAAAATGGTGGGAACGCGCAAAACGAAACCCAATTGCAATGCAATGCCAAAGCGTTGAAAGGAAAAACTAATTTCCGTCATCGATTAACTTATTTGAAATAAATGCTGAAAGTGATTTTTTACTTACACATGCACATGTATACCCGCATAAACGCATATAAGATGTTGAAAAAGAAACAAGGCAATTGGCGAACACTGAGATGCGAAATCTGGTTAAAACAAATATTGAAAATAAATTCGTTAAATCCTTAGGGACCTAAGTGCTGTTGCTGGTGTTGGTGAACCATATACTAGTAGTTCAGTTGCTATAACGTATCTATAGTAATGCAATGTGAGTGCATGCAATTTTGTGACCTAAAGGCATAACCGTCTAACTGCAATTATGATAAAGTTCACCTCTTATTATCACTTCGCTGCAATGGCTTTTTCATTTCATACATAATTTTTGGAATTTGGAACTGAAACATTTTGAATTTTTTTTAACTTTACTTGGCTATCTTCAAACAGTCGTCTGCAAAGTGTATTTGAGACAAAAAAATTTTCCTCTTATTGTTCGTTATTGATATGGAGGACGTCATCATAGTATAAATCATAGATAAATCTTTTTCCAGGACATCTAAAGTCATACAAGCTCCTAAGCTCTTCACCTCGTAGATAAGCGAATACGAAAAAGAAAATAAGTAAGGAACAGTACGCGCCTTAAAGCGGGCTATAGAATACTGAACAATACTCGTTGCTACATCCATCTTGGATAGCTACCGTTTGAGGGAAATGTAATGAAAAATAGCAAATTTTTTACGATTGGTCAGTGTGTCGTTAGGTCACGAAGTATAATTTGATAGGAATACTGTAGCAGATTTGCCCCCATACATACATCGAACATAGATGAGAAGCTATGCATTATATAAAAATTGGAACTTGTGGCGAAAAATATCTAGAAAAATTAAAAAAGAATAAAAAAATTGGAAGAAATGTCCGAGAAATTACTTATTAACGATTTTCATACAAAGTTGTATTATATTTTGAATGTAAGAGAAGGTTGTTTATGTACTTTCGGTTTCTTAAAAATAAAATAAAACAATGCTTTGATCAAGATCAAGGGCAATTTCCAAAGTCGATTAATTAATTGCTTTGAAACGGCTAGGAAAGCTTGAGATATATCATAGATTTAGAAGTCGCTTCATTTTTATTGCGAACCTATGCAACCATCCACTCATATGCTCAATAATGTTCAAGTTATGGCTGATTATAGTTCATTAAGTTTTCGGTTACTTTTGAAAGTTTAATTAAATCTTTCTGTATCATGTATGTTGAGTTTGGATTAGCGAAAGTTTTAAGACTTACTCTCTACGAAAATTAACATAGCATGGAAAATAAAGTCTTTGAAAACCTACATTACGCACAGCAGCGTATATTAAGTTTGTGCGTAGTATGTGTAAAATTGACAAGGGCTTACGGTAGAACCAATTTTTATTGTACCGATCGTTTCAAGATCGTTTTCTGAATCGATATAAGCTTGTTTGCCTGCCCACCGATGCCTCTGTCCCTCGCAGCGCTGACCCTGTACTATAATGCAATTTGGTACAATCATCTTTGGGCCTAGAAGCGGATTCTAATGAAAATGGATTGGAGTGGATTTTGCAACCATGTGCTACTTTGAAAAAAAATCGAGGGATGAAAAAAATTGGCAAAGAGAAAGGAGTTGAGATCGTAGCCTGTAATAGTTCATGCGAAATGTAAGCCTTTCTATAGCATAAAGATATAATTTTTATAAAGAAATTGAGCTCAAGATATGAATGCTATGAGAGATAAATTTTCTCCGCTAAGGTGGTGTCACGCGGGTTTATTCTTTCGACGACATCCCTTTTAAGAGTTCGAAAGACACGGAAACCTTTAGATAACAATTAGGTTCAATATTTTTGCTTTAAAATGATAGAGAAACGTAGAGAATGATAAGATCTTTGGAAGGAAAATTGCTAAACTTAAGCTCACGTTGTGAGCTCACCCCCCCGCTCTATGTAAGGCTACTATGGAAAATATCTGTTTATATGAAGACCGTTTTATCATGAATTGAATAACGCGAAATGGTGTGGCGAACTTAAAATCCAGCCAACTTCTGTAAACTTTAAGAATCTTGAAACCACATAGTCATAGACATATGCATGAATAAACAGACTGAGAAAAACCAACCCACAATAAATCTTATGCTAAATGCAAATTTTATATATACGCTTCAACATGCCTTTGGCCTTTTTTCCAAGTGTTGCAAATGAGGAAACATTATACTAAGATATTTATTTGTTATTTTTGCTTTTCTAGCATATATGTAAATTCGGTCAAATTGAGCAACACCGTTACATTTACAGCTTTGCACTGTAACATTACAGCCATTAGAAAGCAACAGCCAAGTTCAAAGTAAACAGCTTTCCAATATTTTTAGGGTTAAAGGACTTATATATATATATATATATGTATGCATACACAGCTGCAACAAGATGTGGTGTACCGCACTGAGAATGGAACCCGCGAAAACGCGAGTCTTATCACCTCGGCTATGCGGTAGCTGTACATATCGGATTATATCAATCTTTTGTGATTATTAGAACTAAGGAGAAGTAGTGACGATGAAAAGATCAGAATTATAGTAAGCAGCGGTTTCAAATTTCAGCTTGAATAAACGGTATCCCTCTCGTGAAAGTATATTTCACATGCCGATGGTTTTTTTTTTTATATTTGTAGAATATGATATGCACAATATACACTTAATTGATTTTACACATTACCTTATGTATGAAAAAAAATATGAAGCATTTTAATGCGATAAGGACGTAAAACCGATATCATAAAGTCTTTGCAATGCGGTTGATTTTTAAATTAACAACAAAAATATTAACCAGGAGATGTTTATGCATTTTTTACATTACAAGTGTATTTCTAGAGTATACTTATAGGCGGATTACATATTGGTCGATCGAATTTGGTATTTCATTCTTTAAAAGTTTATGATAATTATTAGAAGCATTCGTAATTTTACAAACGAACAACGCGAGTTTGTTTTGGGCTAAGCAAAGCTAATGCCTGCCGTAGCTTTATTCTTTTCATCATTAATAGCCCCGTAAACGTAAAGTTCTAGATATTGTTGTTATGTAGTGGGACCAAAGAAAACTATTATACGAATTTTCTGAACATAATAAGGTCTGATATATTTTTATATTCTACATTCCGATTATGAGGTTTTTACATGTGAAGAAAAAGGTGAAAGAGTTCCACGAGTTCCAAGAGTCAATCAATCATACGGTTGGTGCTACGAATTACTTTGCGATGACTTGGTTTAAGACCATTCTGAGATCGTAAGTGTATCTAAGTCCACCTTTAAGAAAGGTCTCAATAGATTTAAATACTTTTTCCTTTTAATTTTTGTTGTTTTTTTTTTTTTGTTGTCAGACTAATACTGCGTATAAATTGGCCTTGAAATATGAAAAAATATAATAGCCATCGTATAGATATAATATTAAACTAAGCAAAATGGTGTACTTTTATAATAGATCTCCATAAGTATTATAGTTATATAAAAAATATACTTAAAAGAGAAATTCAATTGCTATACATTTAAGATGTTCATCGGCAAACAAAATAATAAAAAAAATAAAAAAAATAAAAAAAATTCAAAAATGAAGCAAACCTACTTATACTGTTATGCTTATTGAGTGTAGATATGCACCGTTAAGTAACGTGCTACAAGTGCATTTATCACGCTCTTAAAATTAATATCCGCCCCTCAATAAAAGTATAAAAAAAAGTTGACTCAAGTACTTTGCAGTATGCACGTAACGGTATGCAGAAATTTATTATCCACACCAGAATCCAACAGTCACTTAGTCAATAGTCACTCATTCCCTCAGTCAAACTATAAGTAAACAATGATAGCTACTGTATAGTATTTTAAATTTTCGATAGTACGAACACACATACAGTAGAACTTTAGCATCCGCTTCTTCGCACACATTCTAAAATGTCATTAAAAACAAAACCGAGGCCATGCTTACATCGTAACCGTATACACAAACATTTATATATATTTATATATATATATAGATATATATATATATATCTATAGTTACGGACATGTACGTAAGGAGGGAAAGCATTTTAATGTGCTTTATATGTAGCTGTATGCTATAACTGCTTAGACTAGTACGTATGCTCTTAACATTTTGCTGACTCAATCAGCTAGCAATTGTAAACTTTTGCGAAATTGCCGCCAGCTAAACCGGATATTTCGTTCATTTCGTGCATGATGCTCTTTTCTAGTCGCAGTTTTTATTATCGCTGATAGAATAACATTAGTTTGCAATAATTTTATGCTTTAAACGTTGATTTCTTAGCAAGAATATATCTTATATGTGTATGAGTCTACCATTTTACCATCACTAAACGCTTTAGTTAAAGACATCGAATACTATCGTAGACGATTCACTGGTTACTTGCACATTGTCAAATTTCATTAGTTAACTTTGAATATGTTTACGCTTTTTTTATCCTTACACCTTAGTTTAAGTAATGAAATACTTGTGAATATCGAACATTTTCACTTTAACACATGTCAAGCTGTTTATCAATTATATGATTTACAATTTACTTACCAAGAACCCTTTCTAATACTAAACAAAAGAGAAGACACAAGAAAAGAAATTAAGATGCTATAATGATTTCCCCTCTTTGCTTAATGGATGGACGATGGCGCAAGAACAACTTTTTCCTTTTTAGTTAGAAACGGAACGTAATTTCAAAGTAAATAGAATTTAACTCTACAAATTATCCCATTATATATATATATATATATATACATATATATATATATGTATATATGTATGAATGCAAATCACATGGTGTCATATGGTAAAGGAACAATTTCGATATTGCGAGATGAGCTCAAATTTTTTTTTCTTTGGCCTAAAATGATTGGTGGAAGGTACTAATGTCTATGATTTCATGTAGTTTTTCTAAGAAGAAAATTTTTATTGGTTGCTTTCTCTCGCAATGAGATTAATTGAATTGACCGCTAAGATCTTGATCATTAACAAAATTGGGCTTTTCCTCCTTTAAGCCAAAACAGACTTTAAAAAATGGCAAATCATGCCGTGAGGAGAAAGTAAAAATAGCTTTAACATAACTATGAAAATTTTATTAAAACATTTGAAAAGTGTAGTGAAGGCTGCAAGGAAAAACAATTAAGGCTATAGATGTTGCAGACAATTCCTAAACGTGGTTATTACGTCCGCAGACTTGATTAACATTTCAATTTCATTTTGTGTCCGAAAATATGGTATACATTTACAGTACGTTTCGTCAGCTTGGTTTTCAAATATCTATAGATTCTTGATCAGCATCAATTACTGAGCCGATTTAGATATGTCTACCCTTCCGTCGTATATTGATTTATGTGGATTTGTATTGCAAACATTGTCCCAGTCACAAAAATGACGATATTCACCTGAAATTTGGAAACCACATAATACAACATTAACTGACAACATCCATGTATACAAAAGCGAAAAACGTTTCTCATAACCTATGACAGATGTAACCATAGAAATGCTTCATATTTTCTCAAGTACGTGTACAAAAATGAAAAAAATTCGGCTAAGCCCACTCGATATGATAAAATATCAAAAAATCATTTCATGTGTTTTTGTGGTTATTTTACAAAAATGTAGTGGGTATAGAAAATTCGGTCACTGCCGGAGTTAATTTTCTTACTTCTTATACGCATAGCCAAAGAAGGTGCAGAGACTTTGTTAAGTATTTATATTAATTTTGAAGCCTTATCCACCTTATATTATAGAGCGTCAAAATTTTATTTCAGCGATAGTCAACTAGAATTTTCGTAGTTTTTTCAAATGTTTGCTAAGTAGTTGTTGGGCAATTAATCAGCAAATGGCTCTACAGCATTTTCGAAAGCGAGCTTATGTTACTGAAAAACTCAAGTGACATCTATTTACGAAATATTCGATTTTGCCTAATTGTGTACAATTGTACGAAATGAGTTCGAAAAAAACCCAAACAAGACCTGACTTGCCTACTGGCATAACTCAAAGCTTTTTGCATTATGTAGGAAAGTTGAAAAGAAAGTTCAAGTAAGATGCTATTAAAAGAGCTGTTGTCAATGTTTAAATCATAATTATTCAAGCGAGTTGATTGAAACGCATTACGTCCTCGTTCATGTTGTGGTAATTACTTGCAAACAGTTCCGGCACTTAATAAGCCGTTGAATGCGCAAATGACGATTTTTTCAGAGAGTGATCGGAAAGTTTATTCTTAAAAAATGTTAAGTAATAAAATTGAAATCAAGCGCAACGAATTACAGAAAATATTAAAAGGGAACCTTTGACGACAAACATAGAGTTTAAAAGACTTGAACAAGAACGAGGGGGGGGGGGAGGTTTAAAAGCCTTAGTAATAGGAAAAGCACTAAATAAAACGTCAATTTCAATACAAAACGAGTGAAAATCCTATGGTGGGACACGGCCCACGTTTCACCCTATCCTACACCTCTCCATTTAACAAAGTTATTCATGTTTATAGACTTTGCAAAATAAGATTTTATATGGGAGTATTCGAAAAAGTTGTCCCATCCGAAACATTTTCAACAGTATTCGTCATTGGACCAAAATATGTTATTGCATGAAATTGTTGCAGACAAGGTTAGATAGATTAAGAAAGTGATTCTGAATCGATTGATACACTAAAGGGTGGGGTTATCTCAAGTTCTTCTGGGTGTTGCATACATCCTCACAAACTTAACATATCCTTGTAGTGCAATATATATATATATATATATATATATATATTTTATTAAAAAAGCGGATGAACAAACATTCATTTCACATAAACCAAAGCAAATTAAATTTTGACCACAACGATAGCGAATAATACCGAACGATAGCAATATTTAGACAGAAACCGCCTACGAACCTATACTCATCTTCTCATAAACCATATCAAATTTAATTTTGACAGCAACGAAGAATAGTAAAATGTGGGCAGAAACACCTGCCAATCTATACTTGCTAACAATTCTAAGCGAAATAGGATGTCCGTACCGCTAGCTACAACTACCATATTCTCCAGATATAAATCGTTGTAATTTTTTAAAAAACAACTCAAAAAAAAGCCCTTACCAGCCTTCGTGGGGGTAAAGCTGAAATCATCGACTATACTCGAGGTATGATATGCAAAGAGAATTTTCTCTTCTTCTTCTCTTTAAATGTGAATAAACAACAAATGGAAGCTACTTTTAACTTAAGATTTTTAAATAATCGAAAATTTTCTTTTCAAGATTGATAGATTGATGAAATACTTCATGAATGAATGCAAAATCTAATAGCAAAAGCAGGCCAAAGTAATAATTGTGTGTGATTTAAACAACGCAGCACAACTGGCAGGGTTGTATCTATTGCGTAAGTATTGTGTAGAAATTATCGTACATATGACAAGAGTAACTATTGAATAATCGAAATCATTTTAATTATTGAAATGCGTAGATGTTAACCATAATTTCGAACAAATTATACACAATACATATATAATTAAAGACATACAGACAGAATTGCACTTTTAACAAAACATGTTGCATGCATAAGAATTGTTCATAATTAGCATACTTGCAACTGATAATTACACAGCATGATGTCATATTTGAGGCAATAAAGGCAGGCTTACGTATAATTCAAAATCGTTTACAATCGATTCACTTTGCAGGATCTCACCACTACCACTGCAAATATCTAACTATAATATTGCTATGAACTTGAAAACGACACATCTAACATTACCTTATGCATTAATTACTCTTGGAATTGGCATAAATTCAACTTTAAAATTTGAAACTGAAAAATTTCTTTGCATTGAAATAAATTCCAATCAATTTGATTTAACCTTCCATCAAACCTACCAATTCAAACACGGAAACTCAATTAAATACCCAACAGTATTAAAAAAGAAAGAGAAATGATGCATTCAAAGCGGGAAAGAGAGAGAGATAGAGAGAGAGAAATGCCAAGAGGGAGATAGATAGAGAAAAATTTAAAAGAACAAAATCAAACAGTTGTGAACTTTCAAGCTTTTATGCTATGAAATATGCATGAATGTGTATTTAAGTGTGTTGTTAATAATGTAACAATTTTGCTGACATCATTGCCAGTCTATCATGATACCCAAGAGAAAGTTAATTTCCCAAAAAGTTAACAGTTGTCATGAAGCAAAGCTGCAAAGGTATGTGAGTGTTGCTCATCAAATCAATATACCCGCTACGTTGGCAGGTTTTTCAATAAAATTAACGAGAACATTAAACTGCATACGAACTTTAATACTACCCCCCCGTCCGCTATTATAGATTTTTATGATGATCTAAGAGAAATTTAAATTAAAACCAAATAGAAGCATGTAAAAAGACTGTATTCGGCGGTAGCCGACATCCTTTCTACATACATCTATTTACCTCTAACCTAAAAAAAAAAGATGAAACAAAAGGTATAAAAGAGCGCCGAAAATGCAATTTCCATATTCTATAACATTGAGTGGACGAAGCTGATTATTTCCGATTTTTGTAGAATACATATGGAAATTTGGATCGCATATCCAAAAAATCCAAAAAGCTGAGGTGTTCTTAGCTCGTGTTGCGCTGTAGAGATATTTTAGTGAGTGCAAGTTGCTCCAATATTTTCGCCAAATTCGTTTTCGAGAGAATGTTGACAATAGACGTCACATAAAAGGACACATGGACATGCATAAATCAAATTAGAATTCAATGCTAATGGAGCATATATATCCGGGCGGTCTCCGAAGCTTCTTTCTCTCATTTTGACAAAATAAATACATCTTCTTTGCAGGTAACGTGCGATTTACGGTATATAGAGATCTCAACCTCGGCAGACACCTTTGTTGGAAATAACTAAAAGTACAAGGGTGAAAATTATCCACATCAGTCTCTTGGCTCTACTGCCGACAAGTAGTTATCTATAATTTCATAGAGGACATAGCTTTTCTAATTGTTACGTCCACTAAAAACTCCTAAGGTCAACGAATCTCATCATTTTAAAAAATTGTTTTTGCGATATATTTCTATGAACAGTTTATGATCTCAAACTGGACACAGGTATTGGCAAGAGTCACTTCACGTCAGTTGGTCAATTAAGATATCAAACCAAATTTAAGTGGAAGGCTTATTTACATACCCACGGCAACGTAAGCATCTTTACTTTCTGAGTTTTTGCTCATAACTCATATATAATAATAGACACGCTATATGTAAATTCTACAAAACCGCAGAGTCGGTTCAATCACTCCCACCAAAGGCTATAGAGTGTGAAAATTTACTTCAGATAAAGATGGTCGGTATAATAGGTTCGGTCGCAGCAGAAAAGGAATTTCATTTTTTCGTCTTTAAATCTATTTAGCTAAATTTATTTCGTCACTTCCGAAGTTATCCTCAAACTCAAATAATATTCCTAGACTTTGTTTTTAATTCTGATTGTAATCGGGACTTTCTCAAAATAGCGCATTGCAGTAATGTCAACTTAAGATGGGGAAGTACATACTTCAATAATGTTCTGCTACGCGAAAACAACCACTGGGTCGTTTTATCGTATCGGTGCAAAACTGAGTATTGTGGAAAAAGTGGTCAACGTGCTCAAAGGGGTAAAAAGCTTTAATTGATGATACGAGTAAGAGATGATTAGCGTCAGTTGACACTGACATTTTACCGTAAAATTGCATTTTAACTACAAATCATTTGCCGCATTTAAGTAATTTAGAGTGGTGTGAAGACCACCTATTCAAAAAATTGCGCAGACCAATTGAAAGAAGACCCTCTCAACTACTTTCATCAATGCAACAAACACACTGTCATTCTCGCAGCACTATAGCTCTGGTTCTACACACACCATTCCTCTATACGTTTGATATGAAGCCACTGTACCAGATACCTTCCCAACTCAGACAGGCAGCAATAAATAGTGCCAATAGGACAGTTAGAAAAAAGTTGTGCTTGTTTAAGAGCACACCGTGCACGAACGAATCGCACGGTGTTCAAACAAGAAATTGGAAGCTTATTGTATATGAGTATACAAAAAAGATGAGAAATACGATGAACGATTTTATAGCCGAAAGGTTTTGAATATATTCCCTCTCTCTTTCCCTCTCTCCCTCTCTCTCTCTCTTTCTCTCTCTCGTGCATTTTTTGGTCTACACACGCATTAATTTCCCTCAATAACGCAAACATTGAGGTGAAAATAAACTTATTCTCCGCAAAATGATTTTGAGTGAAGAAGATTTTCAAACATAAAAATACAAATCTATGGTATTGTGAATGATTTCATGCCTTTTCTTATCTTCCACACATATTCTACGTATGCAGGTCAAAACGAAAGTGCAATTTTCGACGTGTCACTGTGAAATGCTCTATGCATCGAAGCAATGTCCAATAGATGTATTACACTCTTCACAACAGCAGCTATACATCTCCTCTTGTGCATATTCTTTTGACTGAATATGTTGATATGCATCACAACTTGGCATCGAAATAAAAAAATTTTAAAAAATGCGGCATAATTTGAAAGTTTTTGGCTCAAACGTCGACGGCATTGACAGCCGCGGATTTTTCAAAATGTTTTTATCCCATATCTTCTGCCATAGTAAATTTGAATTACTAAAACCCATTGCTGGAGATTTTCATGTCGATATAATTGACGATAACAAGCTGTTTACGCTGCCCGTAAACGTAACTAAAAATATTTAAAAAAATTCATAGAACATGACCAAAGTAAATCTGGAATTCTTGAAACCTTTTACATAATAACCTGAGTAATTTCCCACTACAATATCAATGATTTAAAGTTAAGCCAAGTTACTGTACTTTCCATAGATTTTATAATTAAGAAAATAACAAAGAAAAGCTTCATAATTAAAACGAAAAAAAAAGAAAATAAATAACTGTAATAAAAAACTAAGTGGGATATATCAGATAAAACCTAAAGTAATAATATTAAAGCTTTTAAAGTTGATTTAAACATGTGTTAATTGCTTTATGAATATTTAACAGTTGAAGCAGAATTTTTTATAGTTTTTCTTCTTCTGTTTTTTTTTTTTTTTTTTTTTTTTGCACATATATATTTTTTATGCATATACTCCTTTAATTTCTCTAATGTAATTAACAGGTGTAAAAAGGCTACCTTGTTATCGACACAAAGAGTTTAGTGCTCAATAAGTGGAAAAGCACTCCACCCTCTTCTTTAGTTTTTATAGAAAGAAAAAAATGCATGCATTGTATATAAATCGAAATGGAAATATGCTTGTTAGGAAATACCACATGATAAAGATGTCTACAGTGCCAAACGTGCATATATACGTTCATATATATATACATACCGTATATGCATATATCCATGTACACGAAATTGCATAAATATGCTTTTAAATGCAATAAACCTCAAAGTGTAAATCGATATATTATAGAAAAATCCTGAACTCGAGCAAAAATCCACTTACATACGATTGTATGCAAATATTGTATAAAAACATGTAATGGCAAGTTGCAAGAGAAATCTGAACATAGAAACAACTAACACAAAAGGTGTAAAAGCTATATTCCACAAACGCATAGTATAATGTATGTATAGTGCACATGTATATTTATGTACGTATGTATGTATTTATGTATGTATGTATGTATAACATGGAACCAGCTCAATATGTGTACAGATTAAAAGCATGCATACGCCGTAAATATATTATATATGTATATATATAATTAGATTTGCATATGGATGTACGTATGTATTATTATGGAGTATGGGTTGTGTGTGTAGGCCTTTGTATATGTTTGGGCTTTGTTTGCCTGTGAATCATGTATGTTTGGTATGCGTGAGATTTTACGATATATTTTACAGAAAAAATCACAAATAAACAATCAAATATATGTTTGTGTGTGTGTGTGTGTGTGCGTATTTGGTTACACGTCTATAACAACGGCTCTCTTAATAATATTTGTATACGGATACATATAAATCTATAAGCAAGATTGCATGTACGCGTACACGTGCAAACACAAGAACACACATATACGGCATGTGTTGATATATTTTCACATTGTTCATATATGTATATAAATTTATATACACGTACACACTTACAAAGATAATCAAACTATTTTTACTTTAATCAAATTCACAGACAAAAATAAATAATTAAAATTCAATACATATATAAAATTTGATGTTTATAGTGTTCTAGTGCTACACACACGACCCATTTCTCTATTTATATCAAATAATAATTATAAGCTTCTCTGGCTTATTTACTCTTCGCTCTTGGTTGCCATTAAGCTAAATGTTCATTTCAAAAGGAATTCTCTTCTCATCTCGCTTAGACATCAAGTAAAATTCATTTCATTCTACGAATTCTGCAATGTTGTTAAGGTGTAAGAGAACCAATTTTATTCATTCATTCATTCATTCATTCATTCATTCATTCATTCATTCATTCATTCATTTATTTATTTGTTTATTTATTTAATTAATTTTTTCATAATTAAGGCACGTATTTATTATAACCATTAAAACTTTAAATAATGAGCCACATAGCGCGTATCATGCTCTTGTTAACATATTTAAAAATTATTAGTTTCCATGGTTGTAATTACTAGGTGTACAAACACATATTGCGTCGTTTCTTTTTTTGCAAAATTAAAATTTAATTAAAAATTTCTATTACTTCCTCGCAGTAGAAACTTTGTAGTTCTGAGGTGAATTAATGATCGACCCATTTTCGCACATCTTGAACTTTGCAGAAGCGCTGATCTACTAGACATAACTGCAATGATCTGCAGCAGGGTTAATCAGAAGCAAGCAGGTCGAATCGGGACAGAAACTTGTCTTCGAAGTTAAAGGTCACTTCCTGGTTTGCTATTGCTAGAGAGTCAGACATGAGCAAAGGCAACGAATATGCAAAAGAAAAATCAATCAAAGTTATTCAAGAACGTAAAACCTTTCGTTGATAATATTAGTAGAGGCAAAAGTATATATCGCTGTTTACTACATTTCATTCTTTTTAGGAATGCACTATAAATTCCATATCGATCTGCCAAAGAGAGTTAATGGTCATAAACGGCATAATTTTAGTAAAGAAGATTAAAATAAATTCGAATTTAACTAGCGAAGACACCTACCATTTATCTTAAGAGAGGTCTACGAACGCCCGAACAGAACACTGTTAGGTACTTACGATTAAGACATAGTTCGATTGGGAAGTCTACTATGTCTACATTAGAGAGAGCAGATATTTTTTGGACACCACGTAAAACCATATGAATAAGCTAAACAAGCTCTCAATCTGTTTATTTGTAAATTAGCCAGCGCAGCCAATGTCATTGGAAACGCATGAATGTTTTTGTTTGAGACTACCTCACAGCCCAGGCCTATGCTGACAAGCCAAAAACTGTGAAAGGTTTGGAAACAAATGTTTGTCAGGCTCTCGCAGTCATAAAGCTACTAATATTTAACGCCAGCGTGTGCGTCAGTGTACTCAAAGACATGATGGGCATTCGAATAATATTTTATTTCAACACATGTCAAGTGCAAACTCTAAGCCGTGAAAAGCCGTTTATAAATTTTTTATGCTTGATGTTGCCTTACGATTTATTTGAAACCTAAAGCTCTTGCTTGTTTGCTGTTGTTGTTGAAATACTTTTCTGCATTTTTCCCCCCGACGATGTTATATTCGAAAGTCCGGTTTTTGTTGTGCAACCGTCAAAGACAGAATCACGCGTTTAACACGCAACCTATTGGTAAATGAAAAAGAAAGCGGCAAGAAAATGCATAATTCTAGGGCCGAAAGCTTCGCTTCCTCTCCAACTATAATTTCTTGGCAAATGCTTTAAAAGTTTTCGCATCACTTTCAGCCTTATGTCTACTCAAAAGTCATCTTAATCAAGCTACACTAACCTGTTTTTGTTTGGAAACGCTTTGGAACGCTTGGAAGACAAAAATGTCCTAACGATATCTGCGAGCTTAGTAGAGAAGTTAGAAATCAACAGGTAAGATATTAGGCTGCAACATTCGAACAAATATTCATTTGACAAATATATTCTTTTCGGAGGACCTCCAAAAAGTCCAACTTTTCAAGGAAAAAGTCTTTTGCAATTAATGGACTGTCGAATACAACAATAAAATTTATAATATTTTGGAAATAATTATTCATCATTCTCTTCAGCGAGAGAAATTAATAAATAAGACTAGCAGTCTTAAAACGCTACCATCTAAAATTATCGGCTTTATTGAAAACTGTACCGCATCTGAGATTTGAACCCACGACCATTGAATTGTTATTTCATTAAGATAATTTTTTGGAAATGAAAAATAGGTTGCTTTGCAAATTAACGGCTTATATCCTATAGCATATTTTTTTGCGTCAAAAGTATTTGAAGAGTGGAATGAATATATGCACTGTGATCGATATAGAAAGTAAGCAATGTATAGACAACTTTACTGCAACTTTTTCATTTTAGTATTTATTTGGACGGTTTTTTAAACTTCATACCAAACCATAATTTACCGAAAACCTGAAGTCCTTAACCTTTTGGTCGAAGGCGCAAATTTTGAAAAATGTTGGTGAGCTTAACGAGCTATCTACAGTTCAATTTAGAATCCCAGAGTAATATGATAAATAGACAAAGTTAGTGGAGAGCCCCATGTTTAGTTTTGGTCCTTTTAGCCGAAACGATAAGCTTGCTACTTATAGCAGATGCCCTACGTGATAAGTGTACAAAAAAAAAAGAAAATTAAGTGTGCCAGTCTTTATTCTTTTTAATAACAACAAAAGAAAGCAAAAAGAGAAAGCAGCATACCTACATATGTTGCCATTACTCGTCTTTACTATAATAGCTTGATTTGTTTATTGATTATAAGAGATCTAGCAGGACGGCAATAGCTTTTGTGTTTATACCAGCGGACAACCGCTCAACTTATGCGAAGCGTGAATACGCTCTGAAGCAAGTTTGGAGGATCATCCGTAAATCATTCCAATTTCTTTAAGAATATTTTGATATCATTGAAGAGATCTAGATAAACATCAAACAATGCCACGCCTACTAAGGGATTGGCAAAGGTTTATCGTTAGAGGAGAAAAAATATATAACGGAAAGGTTCGGGTCACCTTCTCAACTAAGAAATGAGCTCATTTTCAAAATTCATCTCTGAAAATCATTTTATGAACTACTTGTTAATTCTCTATCCTGATTTTCTTACACTTTTGAACGTATGTTTTAGAATACAAGTGGAGAAAGAGATAGACCTTATGAGATCTATAGTACATACCGTTGCGATAATCCTTTCTAGCTACCTAGCTCTCGCTATCACCTTTTATGCATAGAGAAAATTGACACAAAAAACTTATTAATTAAAATTTAAAATATAACAAACAAAATGACAATAATCATACATATGCATGTCTATATATGCGTCAATGTACTTGTCTATCTCTCTCTCTCTCTCTCTATATTGTATTTTTATGTATATTTATGTAAATGTGCGCATACATATGCGCAAAAACACGTGCGGACGAGCGCATACGTATAGTTTGTCCAAAAAGTTTTTGGCCCAAAGCGCATGTGTTTGAGAAATCAGTTGCAGAAATTAAAGACTAATTGTACCTTGCATACGACAATTTTGTACCGTCACCTGCTATTTGGGTAACTGAATTGAAGCGTGGTTATACCGCCATTGGTGAACGATGAATGCGATGTACAAAAGATACAACCACTGATGAAGACTTTGCTCATGTTCCTGGATAGCCGTTCGATGAAGGTAATAGATGTACCAGAGCCTATGAATATTTCCAAGGAATGGATTGTTCATATATTCAATCAAAGCTTAGGCATGAAAAGGCTGACCGCACATTGAATGCCTGCCTCGATCAGAATGAAACGAATACACTGAGCGCCGAGTCAATGGATACGCAGATTAAATTGAATAAATGGAAGTACAATGTGCTGCCCCACCCATCATATTCTCCAGATCTAACGTGCAACGAGTATTATCTGTTTGCAAAGTGAAATGTGAATTAAAATTCTTGACAAATTGTTCTGTAGCAAAATACAGAACTATTGAGAAAACTATTAAAGTGATTTTGTTATCCTGAAAAAACTCGACGTTGACGACCAAATTGCATAACTGTGCTACTAGAACGAAGACAATCTCTCTTAGCTATTAGAAAAGGCGATTGCAACTTTTTCACGTTATTTAAATCTCGCTAAACATTAGGAAAAGTTATCAAGAGGATTTTAAGGTAGGCATTGTGTGTATAAGCCGGATCTGGTACCGTTCAAGGAATATTTGTACCATTATATCCTACATCGGTTGCGGGACAGCGGCATATTAAGTTTTTGCGGATGTACAGAACACCCAGAAGGAATTGAGGTAGACCAGCCATTTTAGTTCAGACCGATTCAGAAAATGATTCAGTCTGTCCGCATATTTATCTATCCAGCTTATATTGTTTTGTTTAGCCTACAGGTCGCAATTTTGGGACATTTTAATGAAATTTTGGCACATTGACGTGTTTCGGCCCGAGGGCAAAGGCTGTTGAAAATGGTTTGGGTCGGATCACTTTTTCGACGACTTCCCTTAGAATGCCTTACTTTGAAAAGTCGTTATACGAATAATTGTATTGAGCGATGTGTATTAGGCTAGTTAACGGCGGACCGTGCCCCACTGTAATGTTTTTATTTATCTTAACCTAACTATTTCACTATAACACTTTATTTCCATTTAATTTATTTATAGATTTGTTGTTGGAACGAGACAAGTTTTGAAAACCAACTGCAATATATTTTCACTGGACGAATAGCAAAATATCATCGTGTGTTTTCAATTTCTTAAGGGCTTATTACTTTTTAATCAATTTATTAGTGTATGCGTTTGTGTATTTTAACACCTACAGTGCTATTTATAATACAAATGACTGCACATATAATAATACATATAATAAAAATGTGAAAAAAAAAATGTGTATATTTATAATAATTACTTTTAATTGCTCACTGATGACAATAAATTTGTCGATAATTTAATTTACTGTTATAATGCTGACATTAATATTCGCGCATAGCTGATACAATGCACACATTTGGCTTTGTGTTATATTACATTTACACATGTTTACTGTTGTTGTCACTGTTCTTTTTAATGTTGCCTTTCGATTATTAGTCCGCATGAAAGTATTCCTTTTTTGCTATATAAGCCTTCAATTCATTTATGTGTCAAAGGTTTAAGCGCGACTGCACGCATGTATGCGTTTATATGTGCGTGTCCGTTTGTATAGGAGAATGTTTGTGAGTCATAATAGTAAGCCACAGCTGAACCGCGGCTAACCTCGCACATTAAGTCTGAAAATTTTAATAATGTAATTACTTTCGTTTATTAATAATAGTTTTGAAATAAATTTAGCCGGGCAACCACATACGCACATGCAGCCGGATAGAAAACATGAAAAACAAAACATAGCAGACATATTAGGAATTTTTCTCGTTTCTCTTTGAGTCGATGTTCAAGAAATTCGTTCGGGGAAAGAATATGTACATGTGTATATATACTAATAAATATAATATAATAGGTCTACCGGAAGGCTCTGTCCTTTTTTAGGATGAAACAAAATCCTAATTTCGCACTATGGCCCAGAATAATTTGTTTAGCTGATTTAAGCCGTTCTTTTCCGCAATCTTCGATGTTCTCGAACAATGATGTTGCTCTGACATGATCAAAGGTAATCGCTCAGCAAAGCGCGGCGTTTCGGAAAGATCGAAGTAATCTATTTGAACATTTTCAAATCATCTTCTGCATGTTCTAACAGAAACTATATTTTCAAGAAAAAATTTCAATAAATTTTTACGCGCTTTCTTGCGTTTTGGAATTCGTAGAAAATGCACAGGCATAGAATGAAGTTTATCAGTAGCCATGGATACATAATCGTGGCTCACTTAATACAAACATGAATCAGCTTCGTTTTAACTCACTTCCTAGGTCATTATGTATACGATTAGTGACAGAAAAATGTGAGCCAAATATACGCACATACTTTTTGCGACTTGTTGTAACCGGAACGAGCAGAAGTTTCCGATAGTCCTAATATTCATATATTTGTAACCAAATCACTATGTACAATATGTTCAGCAGTTATATTTTTACTTACACATATAATGCGACTAAAATCAATTCTGATCTGCTTGCTATTCGAATATGTATTACAACGTGCGTTCGAAAGGATTCAGGTTAATTTTATTTTGAAAGTATATTTTAAATAATTTAGCCACAAAAGTTTACTCCGCATTTTACGTTTAAGTTATGTTAAAGTGATTTCTACTCCGAATTTTAATTTGTATTAATTCAAAGTATTTTTTACTCCGCAATTTCGTTTAAAATAAAGGTAAATTTCTTTTGAGTAATCTAGAGAAAAAAAGGCTTTTACGCCATCTCTTAAAGCTTCCGAATTTACAATTAGTGCCACAAAGCTCAAATAAAATTATGCTTTTCGACGTTTATTCGAAAGTTTGTTGGCATCAGGCTTTGGTTAACGGCACTGGTTTATGAAAGAAAAGCTCAGTGGGTTATGTACATGTTACGCAACGACTTCTAAACTGTTTGAATACTTTTTCTCAAAGTTTATTTAAAACAATTATAAAAACCTTTTCTATATCATTACACTTTGTTTCAAACTGACATAATTGAAAAATAGTTCAAGTGTCTCTTTCAACCAAAGAATAGCTCGCAGTTTGAATGGCATCAAAAGTGCCTGCAATGCACTGTTTAAAAGGCCAAATACAAAGTTTATATTCACCATGACCATCAAATCATGGACTCTTACCATCTGAAATATATTAACATTTTTCATAAATTGTTGTAAAATTACAGTTTCGCAGTGAATATCGGCGCACTGGCTTGCTTGTTTGTTCTACTTCAAGCTACATTTATAGACGTAAGATGTGCCAAGTTTTAGCTTCCTATCTCTATTTATATGGGTTTCAGCGGTGCAGAAGCAAACGAACGATGGGCCGACAAGCTTGATGGAATCTTCTTAGAATGTTACGTGGATATCTAATTGAACTTAAGTGTCAATTTGCATATCTTTATTTCAGAACCGCGGAGAAGCTGTAGGAATCATACAATTTTGACTTAACAATTTTCTTTCTACCTCTGTAGTTCGTTCCATTGTCTTTCTTAGAAAGTAATAATGTTTGCTAGACGGGGATTTTCTCATGAATTAACAATTTTCAGGCTTCAATGTATTCAGTAGATAAAATGCTCCAATATTCTAAACAAATTAACCCGCTAGTGTCTAAGGCCATCGGCTCTACCACACTTGAGATTTGAATCCACGACCATTGAGTTGTTAGTCGAGATTCTTTGCCTACTCGACCATCCAGACAGATTATCTGCGAATAAATATTAATTATCATCAAAGAGGTTTAATCCGAAATTGTTCTCTATTGGAATTAAATAAGCGTTGCCCGTAGTGTAGACATGTTTTCTCAACTCCTCTTCCTTTTTCAGAATACAAGCTATTTTTGCAAAAGGAAAGTCAATGGCGACCTTTTTATAACTGAGTTAGTAACTTACAAAATCGCTTGGACCTTTTCTTTAGTTTCCACAATCGATCTTGTTTTGTCAACTAGTGGTCGCGAGCAATTACGGATGTGACCTATCGGCTTCTGTAGTAAGCATGTCGGTCTATCTGTTGTTGCTTCTGCGTATCTAAGCAATGTCTTCGGCAAACTATCTAATGCACGCAAAAATTTAAGTAACGTCTTCAAATTCAGCAAAGCAACTGAAAATTGTTACAGTTCGGCAATTGACCTACATGGACTACTACAAGACATGCCTACGTCTTCTGGAAACTGAGAACATCCTTATTTTCAATGAAAAAAAAAGAAAATTGATCTTTTTGTTTATTACTCACACGCTACAACAGATACAACAACGATAATTTTAGACATTTTTTATAAATGATTCCACAGTGTACTTGAACAAAAACCACCATAGAAACCACCCGGTCCAATATTATGGAGTATCGAAATTTTATATCTGCGGTTTTTTTTTCAATTATTTTGAGAAAAATATAATGGAAATCAAATGTTGGGCCGCAATCTAGTGCAATGCTTTTAGTTTTAAACCACCCGTCTCCAACAACTTATGTTGATTATCAAAAGACGAAAAAAAATTAGCCAGTTAAGGCCGCCAAGCAAATATTTTTCTTAGAAGAACCAAATATCGATTTTCCGAGCCGTTTTGTTGTATCACTGATTTGCAAAATTTAAATAACTCAACAGTCGAAGTCGCTAAGTTGAAAATGCCTTCAAAGACGGCCGACAGAGCTTTTATAAGCGAACTATTGAACTTTGAACCGACCATCTAAACGGAATGAACTCAAGTATCGCAACAAGTCAGAAAATATCTCCCCTATTATTCTAGGCATGTTGCTCTAGTCTCCAAAGTGATTGCATTTAGTGTTAATGACAATTTCACGCGACTTATATCGATTTACTTAAATAACTCTTAGGTAAGAATCGTTATCAACGGACTTACTTTAAGCAAATACCACTTAAATGCAGCAGCACCGCAAGACTTTGTTTTCTATCGTTCGCTCTTCCTAGTGTTCATTACTGACTGTCTATGCGTGACAGAAAGCGCTATTTTTTCATTCGCGTGTCATAGTACCCGGTGCCGATAGTTTCCTTTCACGAAGTGAGCACATAGCTCACTGCGACACACTAAGTCAAGACGTAATAAAAATAAGAAAATAGTGTCGAACTAATAGACTAAACCTTTATTCAACCAAAACACAGTTATGTCTATTTCGAAGTAACGAATAAATAGACTCTCCCCTTTGTTGACGTTTGCAATCTCGAAAGATGCAGCGAAGGACCTAAGTTTTTCAAAGTGGTGCAAAAAATACTTCATTGCAGCCGATATCTGTACTATTTACATGGCCTGTATCCATATTATTAGCTAGGCGCGAGCCTTGCAGGCGGTCGGCGACGTACAGCGAATTGCTCAGCTAGTCATGAGCGACGATAATGGCCATTCAAAAGAAAAGTAAAGCAAGTCCTAAGATATTGATCAATAAATAGTAAAATGGAAAGGATTTGTTGCAAGAATTGATTTAAAAATAAAAAGTGGATAGATTTTAATAAAAATATGTTCTTTTTCCAAATTATTTGTCACTAATTGTCTACATCATCCATTTTGTCGTTTTAGCGAAGAAATAAAAAAAACCTTTCATTTCGTAGAAAGATGGAATTATCGAACGGAAGTAGAAAGTTAAAATTATAATTAACTGAAAAGTAGGTTACGTTTGAATAAAAACTTGATTATCATTTTAAATAATGATAGCTTCTAAAAAGCATTATGTAAGGATTTCACAAGTCGAAAATTGAATTTTTGCGCCACATAACGACATTCAACCCACATTAAGAAACTTTTTGATATTAATCTTGAATATTTTCGAGAATATTTGCCAGGGTAAAAATTTTATAAAAAAGAAAAAAATTTCCAAGGCATGATTACCCTTTAAGTTTACCATGTTACAGTTATTCCACAATAGACCCGCCCATACTTCCCTACATAGTTAATTGGCTAGAAGAATTAATTCTTACAATCTCTAAACCTAAAATTCGACAACACTGTTGCACCACTATTTATAGTAAATTTCTGCTCGTATCTAACAATCATCATGTAAACTGACTTGCGTTTGAATTGAGACAGACAGACAATGTCAGTATTGATATAATTTACAGAAATCGTGACTTAGAATTGCAATGTTTTGAACTATAATACATCTGTCTACACGTCATTCGCTATACTGAACTACATGCCTTACATTATTTTATGACAATTTTTAAATGCATAAAGACCAACTGAAAACATTATAGGCGACCATGATCAGCCGTCAAATATCGTACATCAAAAAGTACACCTTATTTTCATGTAAAAGCAAACTTTTCATAGAAGTCCTCATATTGGAGTGTCCTCAAGACGTCAACTGACGTAATGCATATTTAACTGTAAAAATGTATCCAGCTGATCCAAATTTTTAACCCCAATTTAAAACTGGGAATTGTTCAGCCAAGTTTGTCAAAAACGAGATAAGGCTAAGGATATATTATTTAGTCAAAAAAGTAGTCAGATCCGACACGTTTTTAATAGGGTGCATCTTTGGACCCATGCACATGAGTGTATCAAATTTCACAAAAATATCCCAAAATTTGATTGAAGACAAAAATACGAACCGTGCAGATAAAGAGAAGGACAGGTGCACAAACAGAAACACTTCCAGAATCGAACGGTATCATAAAAGCTGGATCTCTCCCAAGTCCTTTTAGGTAGTGTATACGTTCGCAGAAACATAGTATGCCCTTGGACTACTAGTTGTGTATCGTATAATAAAAAGAAAGTGTTATGTTTAGCAACACGGAAGTTTTTCAGCAACAAATATGCCTAAAGTACCATATATTGGAAAGAAAAAACAATCAGAATTTCTTACTGCTACGAAAAACACTATACATATGTATCCAATATTTTTGCTGCTACAAATTTGCTCACGAACATGTGCCTTAAAATATGCTCCACATTCATCATATCTTAACGCCTTAATGTATACAATATTGAACTGGGTTTGGAACTCTACTAAAATTATGCTATAAAATGTTCTACACTGCAAACTTTACAGTAAAATGTTAAGTGCGTAGAAATTATCTAGAAAGAGAGCATGCGCTGTAAGTTGAAAATCCACATTTTCATAAATAGATTACACTATTCATCGGTTTACACTTCTGCAAAAATAAAATATCCACTGTATCTTCACTGTAGATATTTGTAAACATACCAAGGACAAAACATGCAATTACTGTTAGGAAATGTGATACGAAATTGTCACTACGCGGAGTTATGCATTAAATGTTTCGGTTTTAAGCTTTTGTTCGTTTTGCTTGTTTTGCCCTTATTAGGCTATTACACATTTTGTTATAAAACGATTGAAAAAAAGAAAACCAGTTTTGTTGCATTTTATATTAGGAAGCAAGCAATCGCAACCTACACAAAGCAGTAATGAAAAGTAGTGATGCATAACGTATTTGCATAAGCATAAGCATTGCTAGGCGAACGAACAAAAAGCGTTATGATTAATCTTACTTTCTTTTTATTTTTCGTTACCATGGCAAGGTCTAAAATTGGCTAATTTGTTTACATGCACCAGCATGGCGTGCGCCACATTAGTGTGTGTTTTACTTTTTAATCCTTCCCTGCTGTTTCTCAATTTACAAAGCAATATTATTTTCTCTCTATCTCTCTATCTCTCTCTATCTCTCTTTCTCTCTCTCTCTCTCTATCTATCTATCTATCTCTCTTTCTCTCTCTTTCTTTCTTTCCACACTCTCCCTTCTTCTCTCTTTTATCATTGTCCTTCCCTCACTCTCTGCTTCTCATGGTCTTCACACTTTTACCTTCGTTCAATAACTTACGGCGTTTTGTAAAACGTTTAGACTATTTTTATTTATTTATTTATTCATTTCATAATTTTATATATATATATACATGTATATACATATTATATATTATATATATATATGTATATATACTAATGTATACATTTATAGCTACAACTGTGAGTAATTTGTAAGTGCTGGATATTATGACTTTTTAAATTGTGCTAATTTTGCGAAATTTTTTCGACCTGAACACGAAAACATAATAAAGCTACACACAGGCACAAATACATACACACACTTATGCAAATTAACTCAAATGACTCAACAACGAATGGCGCGCGAGCGGGTTGTTTTGTTTTCATTAAAAACTTTCCTTTGCAAAGAAATGAAAAATAAAAAGTTCGCTTTCCAGGTTGCTTTTATATCACCAGCAAGGACAATACAGATAAACTAATTTTGTCATTTCATTTGTAACCTTCACTAAGAATACCTATAGGCTTCATATAATTTTTGTTTTAAGAGGCATTAGACGCTCGTCCCTCATTCCGGCCGCAAGCCAATCTGTCTATCTGACCGACGCTATGAGCCCTACTGCCTGCCGACCCGTCTACCTGTCGGTTCGTTTCCTTCCCAGTCCTTTTTTCTGACACTTTGTCGATCATTATATCTATCTGCCGATTCGTCGTCTCTTTTTCGTCACTCTATTTTTCAGCTGGTTTTTTATTTTTCCATCTTTTTCACCAGATATACACAGAGATATCTAGGATACTCATTGGAAAAATTTTTCAATCATAGGAGTTGCAGTATATTGAGAGACTAGAACTAGACTTAGAACTGAAAACTTTGTTTAAGTTTTCTTGGGTTGATTTCATTCCTTTTTGCTTTCGTTGGCAAAAATGTTTGCAACAATAAGCGATGGCATTAAATTTTCTATCGGTTCAAGTGCTATCTAGCGTTAATAGACGTGCCTTTAAGTAAGCTACTACAACTTAAACTCTACAAAGCATATCGAAATGAACTTCTAAACGATATTGAGCTTACGAAATTTTCTGTTCATTTGCTCCAGTGTTACTAACCAACTTAATCTAAGAAACTTTAATCAATAAAACCAAAAATTGCAAATTCCCAAACAAAATCAAAATCTTGAAGATTATCTCAAATGAAATTTTCTTAATTATTTACCATATCTTATAGATCGGCATTTTGCACAAAAAAAAAAAAAAAAACAAACCACACATTTTCAATTTTTCGCTTTATGGAATATTTATAATAACCTACGATATATTTCGGATGCGAGAATGATCGGTGTTTAAAATTCGTTCTATATTGAATGATATTTTATTACCTAACAGTTCCTTTTTAATGTTGCGTCTTCTGGTCTGCTAAAGTTTGGTTGGTTGTACAAAAAACTTATACAACAATAATAAAGTTATTAGGTATTCTGTTTTTTGTGCTACAACCGAATAGGAACAACAAAAATTATGTCTGTGTAAACATAAGTATATATAACAGTGGCGAAGGCTAAGCAACAAATCGTCTTCTGTAGTTATTTTAAAGCTATATTTTTTCAACTTTTTGTTCTCGTTTTTTTCCCTTTTTTTGGTTTGCTGGTGTTTGTTACTTTAAAACTGACAGCTGTGCTTTGTGCTGAAGTCTTGTGTTGCTTTTTGCCACTGACACTCATACCTAAGATTGGCTATAAAAACCGACCACATCAAAGGATTTCTGGAGCATTTGTTTTGCAAATGACTTTTTGTTAACCTTTACTGCTTATGTTTTTTTTTTTATCACTCCCTCTGTTTGACTAACTCATACAATCTAAAATGCTTTTATATTTAAATAAACGGTTTGTTGTATGGTTTGATTAAATAAATTAAATTTTTATCAAATACTCACTCATCGTCAACGATGACATTATTGGGGTAATTAAGTCTTAAGAGCACGCCCTCGTTTTCTTTATATTCCCCTATCTCTTTCTATTTTCAACGTAGCTGGTTGAAGGAAATGTCGTTCATTTTAAACGCATAAGCCATGATGTTTCAATATTTCTCCAAGATCGAAAATGAAAAAAACACCTTTCAATTTCCAGGCAAGCGAATATAAAAAAATTACAATCTCTAATTATTTTATTGACATTACTTTAAGGATATATTGTATTAATGAATTATATTCGAATCAGTTCCCGCTGATAGCTATTCACTAGATGCTTCGCTTCGAATAGCAAAGAAGCATCCCATGATCTATTTGTTGAATTGAGCTATAGATAATTATGTAGAATGTATCAATTCATTCATAGTTTTGATACCCCTAATGTATATACACAACTGACCCTACATGAGCAAAGAAAGCTATACTTTGTTGGTTAAGGCTAAGGGAAAGCATTGAAAATGCCTTAGGCGTAGATAGATGTTGTGGTATTCAAGAACTTTTACGTGCAAGCATTGACTCGATCGGAAAAATTAGAATAACACTTTCCTACTTTGAACAAACCTATTTTCTTGGCTCTGTACCTAGCCTCAATTAACTCGTTGATTTGTTGTTGCAATTTAGGGTCACACTAGTGTAAGATAAATACTCATTTCATTCGATGTAAATCTTGTTGAAAATTTAAATAATGCAATATTTACTCATATTGTTAACAGAGTTCTTGTGTCCAAAGTTTCATAAAATTATCTGACTGATGTAACTGCGGCTTTAAATTAAACGACAAATTTCAAAAAGATAGCAGATTGCAATATGTTTTTTGGCCTCGCAAAATCGCGTATCAACATTCTGAATAATCCTTTGTCTCTCTTCATATGATTAGTTATGATGATAATAATTTTCATTTGATGTTAAACATAAATGCTTAACAGGTTTATATAGCTTTAGCTTGAAAAGAAGAAATAGAACCGTTTTGCTTAATCGAACACAAAATTGCAAATCATCGAAGGCTAAAGTTTAGTTACAAACCTTGAGGGCTTCGATAATAGAATATATTTAGTAAATATAGCAGAGCTACTTATTTAACATCATCGTCAAAGGTTACTGACATTCGACTAATTGCACTAATTTGTTACAACAGTAGACAGCTTATGTATAGTAAGTATCTCATGCGAGAGAAAAAAAAGAAGAAAACAAACCGGCTTTAACTTTTCAAAGCAGACTTAGTTTTTTAATCCTTGTGAAACTCAATTTCAACCCTATATTAAAATCATTTTTCCTTTTCATGCATTCTATTTTGCAATTCATAATGTATTTATAAACTCGAATATTGCATAAATATTTAGAGCACAACAACGTTTTATTAGATTTGCAATACAAATGAGAAATTCTACAATCATTGCGAGATATGCAATCGAATGAATGCTTGGTACTCAGCGTGGTGTATGTTAAACACAAGAAAGTTATGCAAGAAACGTTATAAAAGAGTAAAAAATTGATACACGCTTTTTTATAAAGTCTTCGTCTTCCATCATTTATATTATTAAATATAATTTTAATATAATTTCCAAGTGAGTAAAGTCTACGAAAGTAAATTTTAAATTTTGCTAAAATTACTTTTATTTGACTGTTGATTAAATTGTTTACAAGAAAGTTAATTGCTTTAATTGCTTTTTATAAATAATCAGGGCTAATTACAACTGAGAGAGTGTTCAGCAATGGAAAAAATAAAATTAATTATTAAGAAAACGCTTAAGAAAGATTTATTTCATATAAAGCATTTCCTGTCGCATGATTACTCTGTCTATTCGTTTCCCTGTTATAGTTATGAATATGTCAGTGGTTCAAAAATTTTATTCGAATTTTGCATTGTAAGCAATATTTTTATTCTTCATCTTCGAAATTTTTATTCGTACATTCGTCAATAGTCGACGAAATCGACGAATCGGCTTTAATGCTGTGAAGCACCGCCGAACATCTGACTGATCTACCTTTACGACGCAGTTCTTGCTCCATTGTGAACAAATGCCCTGCTCATCTGACCAAATCGACAAGAAAAATTATGAAGATCATGGTTAGTGCGGCATTGTGATAAGCTGAGAGTCAAATAATACGGAACATGCGTATACGGAACGTTAAAAAAAGCCTTGCTTGGCAAGCCTGAGAAGCATATATCGTCCCGTATTAACTTAACCATAAATAGAACAAGTAAGCATTTAAATCTTTTTTCTAACGCGGCAAGATCGACTACTTTCAACCTATGCTCATGGAGGAGAGAAGATACCATCCGACTCCCATCCTAAACCTAAAAACGCAAAGATTAAAAAGTTTCTTTTCATCTTTGCTTTGATTTAATCGCGTTAATATCGCACATGTAGATGGGAGCCCAAATCTCCGAAACGTACTCTAACGTCAGCCTAGGTAAAGCTGCATATAGTCATTTAGTTATATAAGGACCATTATATTCCTTACACCATGGACCCAAATGGTGATTTAGCTTTGCTCTTAATTCTTTCTACCTGTCGGTTTAATTTTCATTTGGAATCGAAGACAACCTCTCGATCTTTAAGAGCAGAACTATTGTCAATAATCACCAATGCAATAATTAGTACCCAACCTATTGTGTCAATAACTTTCAATTTTTGTAAATTTAGCAAGAAGCCATTGGTCGCTCATCAAGAGACTGTCTCGTTCAGATCTGGCTGCAGGGATACCATTTCTGCATTCGAATCTAACTAATAAAGAATTGTGAGATCATCGGCACACATCAGAACTCTTGTGCAGGAATGGAGATTATTAATAAATAAGAAAAGTGAAACGGGACTCAAGTTACTACTTTGGGGATACTTGGATTAGTGTGGTTTGCGAGCATTTTGTGTACGGGAATTACTTTATTCATTAGCCGCTGCTTCTATCAATTACTCCTATCTTCAATTTAAGACTCGCTGTTCCTTGAAGTAGCTCTCCCTTTCTCGACCTTGGCTTTTCTGAGAGTAATATGAAGAGATCGTTTGTCTTTTTGGTGCATTATATATATATCCCAACTAGCTGGGCAATGGATTGAATAAAATTTCTTCCATTTCTAATATACGTTCAATTTTCCCTAAAAAAACGACAAGAACTTATTTCCATTCTAAAGACTTTACATTTAAAATTAACACGATTCTTGGTATTTTATATGTAGGGCCAATGTTTGTGAATGAATCAATAACATTATAGCCTTACTGATGTCATTTAATTTTAAATTAAATTATTTAAAGTTAAGTAATCCTTTAAGGAGATTAAAGAGGACTGATATCACTCTTTGTTTTGTTTTGTGGCTTTTTTTATTACAATTCGACTTGAGGAAAAAGTTGGAACTCATCATGCGTGATTAAAAACATCGTAACACAAATTAGTTGAGTGAAAGAAATGAAATTTGAAAAGCACGTGGAATTCGCTTTTCAAAGAGGCCAGAGACTTGCATGCATACTCCCTTACTAGCAAGATGTTCTAATAATTCTCATCTGACGATTGAATTTCCCAAGGTTCCGAGGTAAGACCATTATTCCTGAGGACATGCAACCTTCTGCAGACTTTGCAATTATTTTCATAATTTCAAAGCAGTTATGTGAATCAATTCTTTCTAGTAGATGGCATTATCATGACCTTTAACTATCGTTCCATGAATCTTTCTACATATTCTAAGCGGATTTAATAAAGTAACTTTAAAATGCTTTAAACAACTGATTATTTAATGTGAAAAGAACCGAAATAAAAAAGTGGAAGAAAACTCTCGCAAGTATGCGTAAATTTAAAGTAGCTTTTGCTTGTGTCAACCAAATCATTACATGCTATGCATATACAGAAAGCAAAAGAAGCAAAACGAGACCATTTTCACCACATCAACTATCTCTAAATAAGGGCATATACACCGAACGCACTCATCGCCATCGCAGAGTAAATTGAATTTTATACTAAAAATAATTTTTTTTTCGTTTTTTATTTAATAATATTTTCGCCTGCGAAGTTTGTTTTTTTTTTTTTCTATAAAAAAATTAATAAAATTTAACAATTCAATTACGAACTTTATGAAAAACAAAAATGCTTTTCACACTCATAGAAAAGTTAATTTAATATGAAGTTATACTTTTTTTATTTATTTATTTATTCGTTTTTTTTGATTTTTTTTTTTTTTTTTGATTTTCTAAAGTACTATTTAAAATTTGTTAAGTTAATCTATTTAGCGCGCGAACATAGTGTAATAACATTATTTTTTCTACACTGTCTACAATTGCAAGCAATTATTTTGATTTTTATGAAATTTCCCTTCATCTGCTTCACTTAAATACGAAGCTTTCAGAAAATGCGAAAAAACAAAAATCAAATTCCTTTTCTAATCTCAACTACGCGTTTTGAGAAATTTCGTCACTTTTAAAATTATTAAATTTTATTTAATAGTCGGCCGTCTAAAATATATTGAGCCATATTAGATTGAAGGTAAAGTTAACCTATCGTAACGTTAGTGTATATAAATATAGGTAGAATGCACGAATGATTTGAACGGAACTAAACGATTCAATTTCCTGTTTGAAAAACTTAATATTTTCTAGATAACTCATTATATTGTGATATAGTTTATTATCTTCGATATTGTGAGATGAACTCAAAGAAAGTTCTTTTTTAGTCAGTAAAATGAATGGTGGAAGGAAATAGGGCCTATGATTTCATGCGGTTTTTCTAAGAAGAGAGAAGTTGATTTCTCTCGCAATGAGATGAACTGAATTGACCGCTAAGATCTTGATAATTAACCAAATTGGGCTTTTCCGCTTTTAAGCCAAAACGGACTTTAAAAAATCATGAACCATGCCGTGAGAAGCCAGTAAAAATAACTTTAACATAACTATGAAAATTTTTTTAAAACATTTGAAAAGTGTAGTGAAGGCTGCAAGGAGAAACAATTTTTGTATCACGTTCTTATTTTTTAAGGCTATAGATGTTGCAGACAATTCCTAAATGTGGTTATTACGTCCGCAGACTTGATTAACATTTCAATTTCATTTTGTGTCCAAAAATGTGGTACACAATTACAGCACGTTTCATCAGTTTGCTTTTTTTTATACACTACATCACCTGCGGTGCAAGTGTACATTAAGTTTGCGCGGATGTATGCAACACCCGGGAGGTCTTGAGATATTAACCTTTTATTATACTGATCGACTCAATATCATTTTCTTCTAATCTAGGCTTATCTGTCCGACTGTCTGTCTTGTTTTCAAACACAATTGAAAATGGATCGGATCGGACCATTTTTTCAACCACTTCCCATATAATGGCTAAATTTGGAAAATCGATATATAGATGATTGTAGGGTGGTGTAGGGTATTTAATGCTGAGCCATGCCCCAATATAGTGTGTCCAATTATTTTTCTTAAATAAAAAATACGTAGGACTTGGCTTTAGAATTTCTTTTTTGTAAATAATTACTTGTCTGACCAAAGATTTGGCAGCAATAGCATCATATTATCCCCTTTTTTTTAGCTTATAGTGAAATAATTTGTGCACTAAACTAATAATTGGCTTAATTGGCGGTTGCTTGTATTGAAACTTTTTTCTTTACACGCGCGCCAACAAGCCAACACGACTTTGTTCACAACTCTTTCTAACAGAACAGCTAGTGTCATTTTATATGTAATGAGATATGAAAAACTATTATCAAAAAAAGAAAAAAGAGAAAAATTGTAATTTAACGTATGAGACTCTATTCCCCCATTTTTCCTTGCCGAAGAACTGTTTTAGAAATGAAAATAAATTCAAAAGTGAATTTTTCTTTTTTTACCACTCGTTTTCAAATGATTGGTTTCCTGTTAGGAAATGTTAAAGAAAAAAACAACATTGTTTAATGAATAATAGAAAAAAGGGCAGTTATTCTCTTATTAAAGCGATAAGAATTTTTAAATAGTTAGTCTCTTGTGACGTTTTTCCCCTGTTTGCTCGCCCACCTGCTCATCAATTTTGTTATTAAATATAAAAGATTTCTTAAAATATCTGAAAGTATAGCAGAAAGTAACTAAGTGTCTATTACACACTTAAAATATTATTTTCTGTTACTATAGTGCTAGCAGTGTAACAACACATCAAGTGAAAGTTCATTACATTTTATATTTACACGCTTTTTAAAGTGAACGATACTCGAAAGCATTTAGGTGATGAAAAGCAAGAAACATAGCATCATAATAATGTCTCTCTGTGTACTGTGTATTAAGTTTATATCGTCTTGCTGTGTTACGTTCATGCTGGTTTACAGTACATTATTTTATTATCTGCCTTTCATGCAAGCACATCCATACCGACTTGTCTTGCTGTCATCATTATTGTCAAAAGCATGTTTTGTGCAAAAGTCTTGATATTGTCGCCAACGTCAACAACTTCTAATTCCATTAGAAAGGACAACAGCAGCAATAACAACAGCAACAACAACAGCAATAGAAGCAACAACAATAAGTACATCAAGAAATATCTCACTAAATAAAAGCATCATACTCCGAAGGATGTGATTTTCAATTGACTCCTCATTTAACACAAAAAAGAGAAACACACGCGTGTGTTGTCGCTTACTCGTTGATTGCTCCTTTGCTTACAATCTTCGTGTTCAATTGAGCTTAGATTCTATATGCTTATGAGCGTGTGTGACTGTGTATATGCGCGCGGATATATGCGTATATATGTACGGTATTCCTTATGACAACACCAAAAACAACAATCTGATATCAAAAGCTTTTCGTTTAATGCTTCTTCATCCTTCTTTCGCCCGTTCGGTTGTTTAACTGTTGCCTCTTATCTTTTTTTTTTTCTTTTTGCAAAAGTGTTGATAACACTTTTAGAAAATGTATCGCATAAAAGTGATGTATATACATATATGTCTATAAAAATGTGTTTGCGTATATATGTATATGTGGCTTAGTGATTACTTGTACACTCTGTTATTACTTAACGTTTCATTGCATTTTCCATTCACTTGTTTAGCTTTTGTTGTTCACGTAGTTTTCTACGTTATGCGTTACGTTTCACTGGTTGTTTGATGTTTTCATTATTAAATCTAGTTTTTTTTTTTTTTTTTTTTCTTTTCTACGTTTATGCTCCCTTTTTTGATTCTTTTTTTGCTTACTTACTTTCGTATTGTCTGCACTATGATAGTGAGGTTGCTGTTACTGCCGTCGTTGTTGTTGTTATCGCTATTTTTGTTGCCTTTGCTGTTGTATAACACTTCATTTTCACACTTTTGATTCAATTTCATTTAATTTCATTTGAACAAAAATGAACGTTATTCTCTTCTAATCCAACTCACTCCATATCTGATTTTGTTTCTCTTCCGCTATCCTTGCATAAATACAATGATTTACATACAATATACTCGTACGTTCGTATATGAGTTGAGAAATGAGTTTCTATGTCGGATTACATTGTCTTGCTTATTTGTTTTAAGTTAAAAAAGCTTTTATTCTCCTAAATAAGAAAATAATTCAATTATTTTTGTATTCATCTCATACTTACACTATCTACATATTACCCATGAGTGGAAGACGTACGGACATATAGCAAACTAAAATAAAATACAGGACAAATTGTAATTTACTATGAAAATTCGATTTAACTTACCACAGCGGGCACCGTAACTGCCTAGAAGGCACAAAAGGGCGCTTTAAAGGCTCTTCCTGCTATATCTAGTTCCGTTTAGCTTGACCGATGTAATCGATAAGCCTTTTATACCTGTTCATTTATCTATTTGTAGTCTGTGTATTGAGTAGACCCTTACGATGACGAAGATAAGCTCAAATTTTTCTCTTATTTCTCTCTTCCAGCTATGTTCAAAAATCAAGAAAATCGTTCATTGCATTCATAGACACAGTAAATAGGTCCCATTGTAAAAAGGATTCTTCCACAAAAGGTGACATTTTATATTTTGTGCCGCTTTTTCATTGTCAAAACATAAAGCCATGATTGCGTTGACAATTGACAGGTAAAACTTAGATAATTTTCAAACGCAGGCGCTGTTCATGCGCTCATGATTATTGAAACCAAACTGTTCTAAGAGATAAGACTCCTTTTTCATTTGGTATGGAAACGATCAAAACGCACTGTCATATATCGGGATGGGGAAGTTCAGAGAAATCGACACTTTACTTCCCTCACCGTGATAATGAGTGACAGTTCAATGTGGTTTTCAGGTCGGCGGTATAACTTGGCCATGCTCTTTCAAAATACTGCAGGTCCGGCCGAACGATATTGTCAGAACTTTTTTTTTAACATGAGATGAATACTATGGATGTGACTAATGTTTTTTTTTTCAGTAGGACGAAGGCACCTGCTGTACAGTTTGTGCAACAATGCGTCTATTCCATGATTAGTTTAATATGTCACCTCATTGTTTTCTATTCGCTCGACCGCAACTTTAAAATCTGATTTAGAACAAATCATATCGAAATCTTCATTCTTTTGATATCTATACGATGACTACTGTCTCTTGTAAATTCGCTTTTCATTTATCGGGAATAATTTTCAGAATTTTTTTATTGTTTTCCTCTGCAATCATCTGTTTTGAATGCTGTCCACATTGCTCAGTCCCAGCAGTGCCCGTACGATCTCGTTTAAAATCAAAAATTCGAGGACAAATTGTTGTTTTCGACACAGAACACCTAGTAGTTAGTTCCTTATCAAGAAGTAATGTTTTATCGGCAAACAACTTCGATTCGATAGAAATCGTTTAACGACTCGCACTTTTCAGAAATTGTGTGCATTTTTTGTTAAAGACGATATTTATTTGTCTGTCCCGCTAATTATTGACTAATGTATTATTGCTCGACTTATTGTTAACGCCGCCAATAATTTGTTAATTTTCATCGTAAAGCTTGATATAATGAAAAGTATTTTTTCCAGCCAACACTAAAAACACTGGTTGCCGTTAGTCTAGAGCTCATTAATATCATTAAATTTTTTGATACCTAGATCAAAAAATATCCTATTACGACTCATATACATGCACATCTACATAAATATTCGATATATGATCCCAAGAAAAAGCCCAAGATTAATATTATGTATGATGTCCGAAATAAGATTTTCATATAAGTTGGTATCAGCTCAGAATAAAAGTTTGTAAGCTAATTCCGTTGACGGTCTTACAACATCTACTCTTTCTTCGACTTTTTACCATTAGCAGAAGATGCGCTTTTCCCCTACCACCAGTTCGAAGGGCAGAGGAGTAAGTTGGAGCGCTAGCCTTGGCAAATGCAAAAGTCTATTGGATTTCACGGGTCCAAGAATTGCTCGAAGAACCTCACCGAAGGTCGTTAGCTGTATGTTGCGCTATTCAGACAAGTCAACGGAAACAAATCTACTACTAGTCAACGGAAACAAAACTACTACTACTACTACTACTACTACTACTACTACTACTACCTCTACTTATACATATACTTATATACTTATATATAGTATATACTACTACTATATAGTATATACTACTATAGCTCTACTATATAGTAATATAGTACTATAGTATAGTAGTATAGTACTATAGTACTATAGTACTACTATACTATACTATAGTATACTATATATAGTATATTATATATAGTACTATAGTACTATACTATATATACTATACTACTACTATATATAGTACTACTATACTATACTATAGTATACTATATATAGTATATTATATATAGTACTATAGTACTATACTATATATGTACTATACTATTGTACTATATATATACTACTATACTATACACTACATATATACTATATATACTATATATAATATACTATAGTATAGTATACTATACTTATATTAGTAGAAGTAGTAGTAGTAGTATAGTATACTATACTATACTATAGTATACTATACTATACTATAATACTATACTAGTAGTATAGTATACTATACTATACTATACTATACTTATAGTAGTAGAAGTAGTAGTAGTAGTATAGTATACTATACTATACTATAGTATATACTATACTATACTATACTATACTATACTATACTATACTATACTATACTAGTACTATACTATACTATACTATACTATACTATACTATACTATACTATACTATACTATACTATACTATACTAGTACTATACTATACTATACTATACTAGTACTATACTATACTATACTATACTATACTAGTACTATACTATACTATA
>KK499989.1:0-174730 GCA_000688715.1 Glossina pallidipes
ATAATAATAATAATAATAATAATAATAATAATAATAATAATAATAATAATAATAATAATAATAATAATAATAATAATAATAATAAATGGAACAAATATCAAAAGATGTAACTCATTACTTTCTGGAACTAATCAGCTCTTAAATTCCTTCTCAAGTAAATATAGATATCATTTATTGGCATAAGGACATACCGTAAGTGGCACAATTATCATTTATTCAGACAATTCCAGCTAAGTTCGTATAGCGTAGCGCATCGTACTTCGTAGTTGTACAATTTTAAATGACTCTTGTTCAACAACAATATCATCGTTCGTGTAACCGCAAATGTCAGTGACTTTATAGCATTTTTCGTAATTTGACAAGTAAAACTTTATGATACAAAAGAGCGAAAAGATAACTTTGCAGCCAGGTGTTTGTGCTATAACAAGCACAAAATCAATATTACGACAATAAAAAATGTATAATATACACACAACCTTAAGATGTGAGTAATGTCAAGATATCATGTAACACAGAAGCGATTAAAGTGTAGAAGAAACAGATACAGTGAGAAAGAGGGAGAGAGGGGAGGGGGAGAGAGAGCAAATATTTATAATATTATAATAATTTGTACAAGAGGACAGAGAACAAGCATTCCATGCTCATATATTTATTGCATGTAAATGGATGGAACTTTAATATATGGAAGGTGTAAAAATGATTTACTATTGAAATCAGTTTCTCATTCATTTTATACCCTAAACCCCCACTCTACTCCTAATAATATAGAAATATGTTCATGTTTACATGTCAAATGTGGAGAGAGAGAGAGAGAAAGTAGAAAAGTGCTTAACTTCTTCCTATCTTGCTATTATTGATACTATCAAAATTATAAGCTTCGACGTGCACACGCACACGATCTTAGAATTCTGCTTAAGCAGATGCTCTTGAAGTGCAGAACATTCCTAAATTAAATCACTTTTACTTCGATAGGTTTTTCGGTGTTTTTGTGAAAGCATTCATGCGGTAGATAATACGACCATAAAGCCAGAAGTTTCCGATCTTTTGCATCTATGGCGGTTGTTGTTTCAAGAAAATTATTCTAACGAAAACAACCTCTCCTATGAATATAGAAATTCAACTTTTGAAGACGGTTCGTTGCCTAGACTTTGCTTCATAGCCGATGCTTGCGATAGTTCTCATTGAATGTATAAAGAATGTCTGCATTTCAAGGGTCCCACTCCAACCGATGTCAATCTAGCCTGAGCGAATCTTTTCGTTAATTTATAATAATTAAATACTGAATGGCAGACTGTGTCCGAGGCAGCCAGAATTACCAAGACGATGAACGTTGTGGTTAGCTGAGCGCGATGGCCTTTCCCGTAATGTTAAAGAAACTCCACGAACTCCACGAAATTGTGTTAATGGCACTGTTGACTACAAGTTTACGAGTTAACAGACGTGGTAGGCATTTCCAACATATCCGTGCGTTGCATATCGTCCGAGTGGTCTTGCGCGCAAAATAATTGCATTCCCTTACAACTAATTTTCAGCGATGATTTTCAGCAATAAAGTCGAGTTGTTATGTCGATTAACTATTAAGCTTATGAAGCATGCATCTATTAACGGCAGTCAAAACAATGGATTGAATGGAATGGAAAACTCTATATTGGAAAGCTCTTGATATCGTCGAGTGTATTGCAAACTTATTGCAGCAGTTTAGAAGTTTGGAAATGTCCTTGTGTCGAGGCAATGCACTAACCTTTGTGTTCGGCATCACCCTGCCCGAAAGAGTTAAAAGGTTAATTTCGACAACTTGCGTTCCTTACGCTTTCACATTTAGATTTCTTCAACCATTTTCTCTTTCCAAACTTAAAAAGATTTAAAATCTACGGTTGATGACTATTTTGAGAAACTTGGCCTCAAATGGAATTCTCAAATGTGTCGAAGGTGTTAGCCATCGCTGTGAAAAATGTTCCGAGATGGGAGAAGACACGAAATGATAAGAAACGAAGATATATTATCTCAAATTTATTGCATTTCCTTTGTCACATCGGGTATCCAAATCTTCAGCTCCTCGCAACTGGCATAAAATTTATAAAAATTAATCGACGCTTGTTAAATCGAAGTTTTTTTCCCTAGCTTCGTGGACTTTAAAAAAATCCGCAAATGGTTCAGTATTACTATCGCGATAAAATTCATGTTACCCCATATGAATATATGTTTCTCAGGAATTCTTCTTTCTTTCATATAACTAAGATTAACATATTAAATGTCTCTTTACGTTTGCAATGTTTCCGAATTTATTTGAAAAAATCTTTACAAAAATGGAAAAGTCATATACAAATTGGATGAAAATAATGGGTGGCAGTAAAATACCTAAACTAAGTTTGCTCAAAATACATTAGAGAGGAGTAATATTTCAAAACGAAAAAAAGAAGAAGAACAATTTGCTGATATTATCAGGTTTCTCGATTAATTATGTGAAGCTTTTGAAAGTGATATGATATGCAGAAGATTGTGTTAAAGATGGTTTTGGGGGTAAATTCATTTTATCAAATCGTTTACAACGTCCGGAAAGAAGCTTCAGAGATCACGAAAACTATTCTTGATTAGTACATCAAATTTCGAATCGATCTAGACACCTCGATTTGTCTTTCGGTCTGTCCATCTGTCCTTCTGTGCACCCGTTAAATATCTGTGTTAAACATACTCCTGGTCAGAAAAATCAAAACATTTGTTTGAAATTCGGCGAAAACATTGGAAGTTCATGCACTTGGGTATGTACTGAAAATGAGTTGAATCGGCCAAAGGAGACGTCTACAGCGCAACATAAGTCAAGAACAAAGAAGCAGAAATATTGAATTGTTTTGCACATTACTCATAAACTGCGATACTACCGTACCCGCATAAAAATGCAAAAAAGATCGGCCACAACCAATCTATGTATAGAATATCAATTTTTTTTTCTTTTTTTTTTTAATAATTTTAAGTTAAATATTATAAATAAAAAATATTCGTTTGTATTAGGGCGTAATTGTTTTTTTTTGTAAAGCGATGGTGATTAGCAATTATCTTGTGATGCGCAGCAATGCTGGTTGAAAGTGGTGATGAACCGAAATTATTGAATGAATAAGATTCATAAGAGATAGTGACAATTCGAAACGAAGGGTATATAGAAAAGGGCATAGAAAATGCATGAAAAATGGAAAAACGATATATGACAAAAAGCATTGGGAGACACTGAACTGTGAACACAACACTGTTTCTGCTTTTGTTCGGAATCTACTCTGCAAGCCAAAGAAAAAAAAGAAGAAAATAGAGAGATGTGCTCCTTTATTCATGAAGTCCTAATGCCTAACTCCTCGGTAACTTATTGCCAATCTACGCTGCCTTTGTACTCTTGTGATAATACAAAAAATTGATCGATTCTTAGATTCCCTTCAAAGATAAGATTTGCATCTCATGCGAAATGTTCCTTAAATAATCCATGGGTGTGTGTGTGTGTGTGTGTGTGTGTGTGTGTNACTTTTGATATGTAACCGGCTAAAAGTTGTGAGTGTGTGTGTATGTATTTAAGCGTTGTATGTGTGTGTATTTATGTAAGCGTTGTATGTGTGTGTATTTATGTAAGCGTTGTGTGTGTGTGTGTGTGTGTGCGAGAATGTGTAGGTGTGGGTGTGTGGGTGTGGGTGGGTGTGTAAAAAGAAATCATTTGAAAATGTTCCATTACTTACGTATGTCGCGTCGAATGTTCTCTATTGCATTTTAAATTCTTCTTCTTTAAATTTCGTTTTATTATAAATTATTAAACCTTTTATCCAAAATTTCATCAGCGTTTACGCGTTAAAAGAGTTTAATCGAAAAGTCTGTTTTTCGTTATTAAATTTTTGTCTCTCTCGTTCTATATACATCTATCTCTGTTTCTCTCCCGTTTATTTTGATGATTTTTCCATTTTCTCTGCCTTAGTAAATGAGTTTGTTTTGCTTTCGTATTAAACTTTATTTGACAGCATATGTGTATGTATCCATGCATTCAGACATACAAACGCAAAGAAACATATTTCGCTTTATTGCTAAACTGAAAGTAAAAAGTTTAACAATTTTCTTTCGTATTTGTTGCTCTCATTGCCGCTGGTGAAAAGTTCTCTAGCAAAAATCATTTACAAAAGTCTATTCACAGTGATTTGAAGACGTTTTATAAATGCAAATACATTCCGCACAATGTATGTAAATAAGTGAGTATTTGTTAAAGAACAACAAAATCAAAGTTTTATATGAAAATTATTGTGAAGAACAACCGACGATGTTGTGCTACATAAAAAAAAAAAAAAAAAAAAAAACCATTCATAGAAAATATATTTCCCGTTAAAGAAGTAAGAGACACATATTTTACTTAAAGGCAATTTGAACATTAACTGCAGCCGAGACTTACAAAACTCACAAATTCACTTCGTACTGCGAGTGTTGCGAACATGAATTTTATTAGAGTCACTTAACTCCCATTTTTCAAATGATAATCTAAAGCACAGAAATATGCATTGCAGGCCGGGTTACAGGCTCGTAGTAAAACCAAACCGCTCATCTTCCTGCATATCTACGGTCTTACAGCTCTATTTTTTATATACGACTCGTCACCCAGAAGATATTATCTACATGTATACAACCTTAGAGAGAAATAGAGAAAGAGGGAGGGCAGATGAAGACTGATAGCCTGGGAAGCGTATATTCTGCCCGATCGATAATTATTATGTCCGTAAGCGCGCGAGCATTCATTAAAGATCGGGTATGTGGAAAACACAGCTGAGTCCTAGAGTTTCTGTGTTACCATGTGTTGTGAAGATAATTTCTTCCGCCTGCCCCTATTTTGTACCCTATTGTACCTTTGTTGTTGTTGGTATGATAAATCGTTGAATGTATTATGATCGCCAAACCTGTCGCTATCGCTCGTCTACTTTTGGCGCACTCATCGTTGCTATATTTGAGGTTAAAATTTATAGGTCGCATATAATATCATAGTTCTCGACTTCAAGTCAGCTATCGTTTTTGTAACTTACACTGTATAAGCGACATTGTATGTTATATTTCCTACTACCAATTAAAAAACTGGTGCAAGAAAGTGCCCAATCGATTCGCAATCCGTAGATAAGTACGTCACAGTTGCGCTCCGAAACGTATAGATTCTGATATCTTCTAAATCTTACAATTCTGCCAACTTTTACATGCTCTTACGGATTTTCCAAATCTAGTTTCAAGCCATCTAATTGATTGACGCAGAAAATGAATATGCGAGAGTTGGGAAAACTCAGGCACATTCACGGCACGGCATGTAGCTGTCGGCCGACGAAAAAGATTAGCGGAAAAGCGGATTAACGGATTAAAAATTATGCCATGAACTTACGTAATAGTAATATGTTTGTCAAAAAAATGTATATAAGCAGAATACTTGCGAAAAGCAAACTTAGTCGGAGACGAATATTTGAGTTGAAAAAAAAAATGTTTAAGTTAAGAATGCTGTCAAACTAAGTAAACTGTAAATAATTCTACCTTTAAATAAATTGATTGTAAACAAAACCAGAATCTTGTGATACGAACCGCAGCAAGAAAGTAAAATTCGTAACAAAACTATGGCAAAAGTCAAATGCGTCGAGTAAATAATTTATGAATCGTTATCTACATTGCGTCGGAAGCCTTATGAAGATTGAAAACAACGTTTGCAGCTGCAACCCTTGCATGTTCATTGTGAAGAGAGACATGTAACGAAGGACAGGGGCATATAAAGCGAGATAATGGGAATATTTCTTCAAAAATTATCAGGAATTACGCAAACCTGGGCAAAACGATTTAAAACATCTGATCGCTGCGTAATTATGAGTATTATGAACGGAACGGAAATGTTGTGCTCCTAAGGTCTAACTATGACTGGTGATTAAAAAAATTTCAAATAAAAGCTCTCTTGGTTTCGTATTGATGCTATCCAATCAATAATGGTAACGATAGCGTACGACGGACGCTAGTTAGACACCTATGGTTTCTGCGGATATGAATTCAATGGACAACGTAACCATAGCCACATACCTAGAGACCTACTTTGATATTCGTGCTATGCTTGGACATGAATAAATTCATGAATGGATATGTGTGTTATAGTATAATAATGCAGTGTAATGCACATGACCGTTTTTACCAAAGGCTTAGTGATTGACTGCAGGGACATATGAATGCTTTTCAAATAACTACTTATCGATGTATACGAGGCCACAAAACATTGCGAAGCAATTTCAAAAATTATGTTTGTCGTAAACGAATCTTGTTCATCTGTCAGCCAAAGTACAAGGTGTATGTAGACGTTTCAATCCCGCAATGCTATCAGTAATATATAAATATTATGCTATAAATATCAATATATTATTTATTATATCAATTAAAGCAATTGCAAAGAGGAATTCATTCGAATAAAAGGAAAAAAAAGGAAGAAAGGAATGGAAAAGAAAACGTAATCATCGCAATCCCAACATTTATGTAATGGTTCTATCTTACATACTACCTAACAGGCATCACAGGGCAATGTCAAGGACATGTTTTTCAGTACGTTAATGAGGCCTCATCTCTTTTCTTGCGACACGACGTGACGGTAAATTTGTTTATCAACAATTGATAAACTTTGACATCTCCGTGTGGGGCTATTATTTTTGGAATTTACGTAACCGTGTTGGTTACGCCACTGAAGTGGGTTCCAGAACTTCGGATAGAACTGCTTCTGGCACAAAAAAAAAACCCAAATGCCGTAAGCGTTACTTTTCCTGCTTAATTCGAAGGATGTGACGGCAACATTCAAAGAGCAACTAGTTATGATGAAAGATACAGATATCGACGATGAAACTGAACATCAAGGGCGTATCAGCTGGAAGATTAACTGTGTGAAATGTGTTATGAGTTGTCCCGAACCATTGAAAGCAAACCTGCAACATAACACCGAAGGACCTGATGACATAATGATTATTTAGCATGACAACGCTCGGCCACGTCTTGCAGAACTTGTCCAGGAAACTTTAGTAATATGCATATAGAATGTCTTATTCTCCGCACCCTGTTTACCACGAATTTCTGTTACCGATTACTAATTTACCATTTATAGTCGGTTTTTGTGTAAGCAATTTTTCTATGCTTGCGACGGCATTCTAAAAAATGAGTCTTTTCGTAGCCACCTTCGACCGTATATGGCAAAGCTTGCAGAGGAATTGGACTGTGCTAATTCAAGCGCTGCGTTTGCCGGATATTAACGGAAACGAATTGGCCTGTCAAAAGATCAGATGTCTTCTCGGTGTGGAAATCATATTTTGTCAGGAAAACGGGGAAAAGAGTGCAGTTACCGCTAGGCTATTATGGGCATAAAATATTTTCTTTTACTATTTTTCTGCAATGAGCGCTTCTTTTTTATAAAAACAAAAAAAAGGAGAAAAGGCGAAAGTTAATTTGAATATCTGATCCTTACGGTATTTGACAAACACATAAACTAGATAAACGAATCATTATTACTCTCTATTCTTTGAGGAGAGCTACAAAAACTATAAAAAAATAAAGGAAATGATGATAGTGTGAAAGGATTATTCTTTTTGGCCTATTTTCTTTTTAATGCCCACTTTATTCATCTAATGTAGGTTAGTTGTTTTGTAGCGGGGTTCTGTTGATGTTGCGCTGAAAAAGCTTTCTTACCATTGTTTAAATATGAAAATGTTTGCATTCAGTTATCGTCGCAATTATGTGCACTTACGAGTACTATTTAGATGAAATATGAAAAGGCAGCGCATCCCTATTGTAACATTCATTATAATTAGATAATTAAAATTTGGATGACATATAAAATGGCTTTTTAACATCCTCTATAAATATAAACTGCAAGTCGTCTAAAGTATGTGTGTAGTGTGTGCGAGCAAAATTAATAACTATAGATATGTCAGTCGTTATGTTTACTAATCGGATATTATGTATGCCGTGTTTTTATTCCCGCAAATGTTTTATACCCATCACCGAAGGATCAGGGATATATTCATTTTGCCAAAACGTACGCAGCCCAGAAGGAAGCTGCAGAGATCTCAAAAAGTGTATATATTTTTGATGAGTAGCAAATTCTGAATTGATTTAAGCACGTCCGTCTGTCCAGTTGCTTGTCTGTCCGTCTGATCGTCCATTCGTCTATGTAATGCCAGTTGTAAACATTCTCCTGATCGCAAAAAACAAAGTTATCGCCTTTGTATTTGGCAGAAAGATTGGAAGTTTTTGTACGCAGGCTCGTGTTGAAAATGGGTCAAATCGGTCGAAGAACACGCACAAATACAGTATCACGTAAACTGAGAACACCTCTAGTTTTCGAAGGGAATAAAAAATTGGTTTTTTGCTCACTACCCATAAATCACAGCAGATCTGTGTACAAAAATTTAAAAACGCACTCTATGGACAATACTGAGAAAAATGGAAAAAATTGACCACGCCTACCCAATATTATAGTGCATCAAAATTAAATTTTCTTTCAGTTCCTTTATAACGCAAATGAGGGCAAAAAAAACCCTTTCCATTCTCTTATCGAGTGCTACGTATACACATACTCTTCATCCTTCGATGATAAGCATAAAAGAGTCATTTTAAATAACTTCTCTTTAAAGGAGAGAACACTATATAACTTCACACTAAACACATTGATATTCTCAGAGATATCGTTAATACAATACACATAAGTATTGCATAGATGGAAATATTGATAAAGACGTTTGCATCGCTTTCCTCTTTAAATTCGCTTGGTTTAGAGCTCATACGAAGTTAGGCAGGGAAGCATATGATGAATTCATGGAAGAAATTATCGGACGACGCTTGTCCGGTGTGCTGGCACAAATCTGATTGACAAATCGTTTGCACCTGCTGCCATATTTTCGAAATTCAGCGCCCAACAAGTATTATCTGTATGAAAATCGGAAACGACGAGAAACAGAAACGAGAAAACAATTCGATTAATGGATAAAGGGCTCGGTACGAAATGTCCTGCTTATTTCAAAGATCTTAGCAAATCGTTTCTTGAGAAAAACTTTTATTATTATTATTATTATTATTATTATTATTATAATCAATGAAATAAATTCTTAGACTAAACAAAAAGATATTGAGCGCTAGCAACACGGGCTATCGGCTCTAATTTAAAAAATTACATTAGATATTGAACCTAGTAGTTTTAATAAAGTAATATATTGAATTAATATTCTGTTCTGAAGGTGATTTTAGAAAGTCCAATGGGTTAATCGTTTTAAATGCAATACTACTAGCCAAGGAAAAGTTAAGGCAGTCGCTGAGAATGTGCTTTATAGTAAGAGTTTGTCCACAACTGCAGATTGGGGAGGAAGACTTCTTCAAGACCCATTGGTGAGTTGCAATTGTATGCCCAAGGCGAATTCCCGAATATGTTTGGATCTTGATTTTCTCGACATTTGTTGGATATAAAGGTGGAATTAAATGAAGATTAATAGAAGAGTAGTGTTGATGATGGTATTGTAGATTTCCTTCTGTAATTTTCTCTTTAACTTTTCCTCCTCCTCTTTGAAGATCCAACTTTTAATCACCATTTAAAAAAATTATGTTGCAAAAAAAAAAAAACTTTTCTCCTACTTAGTCTCGGGAATTATTGGTCGATGCATTGCCTAAATACATCAATAAAAGGCAAAATACCTTTTTGTCCTGAATAGCGCTTGGGAAAGTTTCTGCTGCTGCATTTGTACACTGACGCACGGAAATAGGAAAACTTGGAATCAATTATTGCTATGCTATCCGCCCCATACTCTACTATTTAATGGAAGAATGGGAGATAAATTTAATTTGTTGCTACGAGAGGACAAAATGATGCCAGTTTTGACCGTATCGAGATCAGAAGGACATAAACTTGGAATTCAATCAACCAATTCGAACTGATAAATGACTTATTGTAGACATATTTATGTTATTTAGAACAGATATAAAGTGTAACGCAATCTCGGACTTTTTAAGTGAATAAAAACATTAATTAGATATTTGAAAATTGGAAAACAAATAACAGAAAAACGATTACATTATAAACTAATCGTATACATCAAGCAACAACTTGGAAAATGTTATGCTAACCTTTTTCCATCGAAAGAAACAATTTGTCGGTGGATTCCTGATGTTAAGCGAAGTCTTACGGATGCCGACGATGCCATGATGTGCTTATAACCAAAAAAATATCAAAAAGAGTTTCGGAATTACCCGCAATGATCCAAAAGCGAAGTTGCAAAACATAGGTATCATCGCATAGACACCAGAAGACATTGCAATCAATATTGTATGTGAAGAATAAGAATGGAATGAAAAAGGTGTGTTATAAATGAGAGCCGCGTTTACTTCTATTCCATGAATTGTAACTGGAATTGTCGCCAGAATCACCATATTCCCCGGATCTGATCCCAAGCGACTATTATCCATTTTCCGATCTGCCGAAAGTACCCATATTCTGGAGAAAAGGAATTAGATAAAATGTTAAGATCATTCCGGGAGATGAAATGGATCTTGACTCTCTTCACAAACGATGAAATATTAAAAAACAGTTGCACTGCTTGCATCACACTTGAAGGAGAATGTGTTGATATCGAAAGTAGAATGTTGTAAAAAAATGTTCCCATTTAGTCCTGGGAATTATTGACCGATGCATTATAAATCTATTAGCTTTTGCGAATTAGCAAAACGCGAAAGGGATTTTACAAAATAATAACAACCATGACGAACTAAGAGCATTAGAGTGCATTTTGCGATTTCTCTATTATTGCATAATTTACTGACGCAGACAGAACTATGTAAATGGCTTAAGTAGTTAATTGATTTTGCCATTATTTCAAAGGTAATAACATTAGTAATCTGCATACACAACTCTTAACAACTTTTTCATTTACGCATTACAAGGCGATTAGTTTTGTGCTTAACTAAGAAATATGATATTCGTGGACGATTGTTTGGATAATTGCTTGGATAATGGCTTTATCTATACAAAAATGACGAGAAAGTTCCTAATCGAAGCAAATGACCCGCAAGGAAAGTATACTCTAGAATACTTACCTGCATCCTAATCTACGTCGTAATTACTTTATATTAAAACTTTGGTTTTTTTTTTTCGTTTTCCAACCGTTTCATAATTGAATTCATGCAAGGAAAAAGTTTTTTATCACCACGCAGAATATTTTCAGAAGGCAATTTCTGCAAATATCAATATATAGGTAGCAATGACAAAGGCGTGTCCGTGTTTATTAATAATATACGTGCATGGCTACCGCATACTTTTTGTCCTAAAAAAACAAAAGGTAGCTTTTATACACAGGACCCTTCGCCGTGAATTTGGGTTAAGAAATATAAAACTGGACTTTATCCGGAAGCATTGCAAATACTTTACCTTTAAAGTTTGAAAGGTTTCAAGCATGCTTAACCTGATTGGTTATTTCACATGACACAGGGCCTACTATTAAATCATTCAACGCCGTCTCAAACTAATGCGTTATATGAGAAATGGTCGAAAAAGTGGTCCGATCCAAATCATTCTCAAAGTCTTCGTCCTTGGGCCAAACAATGCCGGTGTACCGAATTTCATGAATATATCTTAAAAATTGCGACCTATAGGTTGAACTCAAAAAAAAAAAAGTGATGGACAGACGGACAGACGTCGTTGAGCCAAAAAATGTCGATTTCAAATGTGAATTTCATGAAATTATATCAAAAATTGCGACTCGAAGGTTGCACTCAAAAAAGCTAGGTGGACAGACGTCTGTCCGGTGAAATTGATTCAGAAATTGATTCCGAATCGATTGGGATAATAAAATTGCGTCTATCTTAAGTCTTTCTGGGTATTGCAAACATCCGCACAAACTTAATATAGCCTTGTAAAAGAAGAGGTGTAAAAAAAGACAAAAGAATTCAATTCGAAGTGCATTTCACTTCAACTTGTACTTTACTTATACCGAAATATCAGTGAAATGTTCAAATATAATCAGTTTAACGAGGAGGTTTTCATGGAAAATTTTTTCATAATTATTAAAATTTTGCTAAGTGATCATAAATACACACATTTTCACAGGGAGAAAAAAAAATTCAAAAAACAAAAAAAGGAAAATTGTAGAGTAACTAAAAAAAACAAAAAAGAATGAAAATTTATCCACAACCCACCACAGGAACCTCAAAAAACCTGAAATGAAAAAAAGAAACTCATATAAATTGCTTGTCTGAGCATGAGAAAATAAAAAAAAAAAAAAAACAACGAGAAGAGGGGCATTAACTTTTAACAACAATAAAAAGCGTATAAAAAAAGTCAAAGTTCATTTTTGGTTATTTACGAAACATAATGGAAACCACTGGACACTGTAAAGCATAAAAATAAAAAGAGGACTAAGAACCCTACTGTAATAAATCACTTGCATAATGGCTCAAAAGGATTTGTGTGCGCAAATCATACGGCCATTGTGAGCGAGAGTAAGAAACTGTATTAAATCTATCTTATAAAGTGAACGTTGATCCATTGATGTAAAATTCCAAAGCTATTTATGAAAGTCTTAAATACTTGAAGAATTTTTGAAGAATTCTTCAAATTTCTTTACTATGGAGAAAGTAACGTAAAAATGAGTTCATTTAATGAAATACATAAATGAATTAAACGATATGAAGACGCATATAATGATTTTATTTGCAATACGTAACAAGTGCGCTTTGGACAATTTATTTAAAATATATATATGGATTTTGTGTTACTTCTCTTCTTTTTTTCGATTTATACAATTTACCCAAAATCTGCTCGTTAATCTTCCCATTCTATGCACAGTTATGCTGGCTTTGGAAAATGAGTCCCGACATTCATACTCTAAAACAACTTGTGCAGATAATTTTTGGAAATGGAAATTCATTTCAAATTGAACAGTAGTGGCCTGAGTAAGCATGTATTGGTCGTTCCAGCACTGAAGACATTTCAAAAGAACGAAAAGTTTAATGTCTGGTTACTCAATCAATGATTGATTAATTGGTTGTATCTTTCATTTATTTATAACTCAACTACAGCGTCAATCATTTGCTTTGCTTATATAAAACAAAAAACAAAAAAAAAAACCCTAAATTTTGGATTCATAATGTATCCCATATATATATATATATATATATGTTATATATATATTCATAAAAATAAAGAAGATGTAAAAAGAAAAAAAAAAGAAAAGAGAAGAGAGAACGCCACATAAGCACTCTAATGCAGGCATTGCATGTATGGGCATATCTTCAGGAAGTGCGAATATGTCGCTCGCAACACTACAAACGACTCCCCTATACAGTGAGTGGTATTAAATTTATTAATGATTTCTTAACACTTCTTTATAACGAATGCCTTTCAAAAGTTCACGCTATTTATGGTAATATTTTCTATTTGAGGCAATATTTCTCGCCACTCTAATGACAGCGATATATGTCTTTACTCTTATACCGTAATAGCTTGATCCGTTGATGATACCAATTTCTTGATTTCAATACCGTTTTTATACCCATAACCGAAGGACGAGGGGTATATTCATTCTGTCAAAACGTTTGCAACGTCTAGAATTTCGATTTAATCGTGTTTGGCAGTCCGCCTGTCCGACTGTCTATGAAGCTATCAACTTCAGATATGGGCGAAACATTGGAAGTTCTTTTACGCAGGTTTATTTTTAACAACAACATTTTTAAATAGACTACAATGAAAAAATAGATTATCAGACGGACTCCTAACTTCATGCGAATGGAGTCAAATATATGTTTGATTCTTTTCAATCAGGTGATAGCAATTAATTTAATCTGTTCGCTTTACTCGCTCGCCTTACAGTTTTCACACGTGTTAATAGAGATGGTTGTTGCGTATATTACGATCCGTATATTTATTGGCCAAGGGTTCAGGGTATCTTAGCTAATCTGTTTGTAGTATAGGTTTTGGTTCTCTCTTTGTCCGTTAGACTGTTGCTTATGAATAGCTTGGAGCATGGTTAGCCTTAATGGTCAAAGTATCGGGATCACTTCGGCAGGACATATCCTTTCTCTTAGTACCCTTCATAGCTGGGCATTAGAAGTTTGATATTGTTTAACATGCGTCTCGGCCTTGTCCTCTTTTTCCCTCATTTATAGAAATGGTGTGGGGCCTTATGCTAAAGGCTTTTGCTGATCCATAGGAACAAAAACGATTTTTGACAATTTATGACTTAGGAGAATGTTATTGTTATCACCACACGCACAGAATTCTTCGGCTATTTATGTATTATTAAATAAATGCTAATGATACTGGCGTCCAGGAATGCTTAAAATTAATTAGGTTAGGGTTCGAATCAAGTCATATAAGACATGTGATCCAGACGTGTTGATACAAAAACGCCTTTTCGACGTCACGTAGCAATCATTCATGAAGGTCTGTACGTACGATTCAAGTAAGTTGATCTGTGAATGATTGTTGCCCTAGTCCTCGTTACTAATCGTTTCTTTTGACAACAGAAAGAAACCTGTTGCCCAATGGCTTTAAAATAAAGAACAAACAATTGAAAAAATGTTCCGAGTTTTTACATATGCCGTGAGAGAGAATGGCCATATGAACTGAATAATTGTGACGATTGTCGTAATATAGAATTCGTTCTCTAAATTACTATGAACATCATCGCGACACTTTACCAATAATGTCCTTATTCGTATACCATTTCGGTTAACTATTTTAGTTTAGGTTTTATGAATGAGTTTACTCTAAAGCCTTATAATTGCATTCATCCTGTTCGTAATAACAATTTAATCATCTCTTAAAGAAAATTTTAAATAGATTTTAATTTCTCTTATTACTAAAATACTTTAGACGGCTGTGTAAATATTTTGAGAAGTATTTGGCTTAAAAAATTTGAAAACATTAACTTTTCATAATATGCACACATATACTTAGTTAAGTTTCTTACTACGGCAAACTTAGACATCTTTCGGTTTCTACGTTCAACGTTTTCATTGTTTATCAAGTAAACAACGGAAAGTTGTTTTTTTTTTTTTTTTTNTTTTTTTTTCGTCTCCCTCTCTCTCTCTCTCTCTCTCTCTCTCTCTCTCTCTCTCTCTCTCTCCCTTTTAATAATTCTATTAAAAAGTTTTCATAAATTACCAAGTACTTATATATGTATGTTTGAATTACAAACTGTTTATATCGTTTACTTAAGAGAAAAACTATTAGAGACAGCTCGCTGGCAATTCAACGTTTATTACTCCTATACATATACAAATTTTGCGATTTTCAGCAAAATTTTATATTTTATTACGTTTTATCTTTAAGATTAAATAACTTTTGTAATATCATTCCTTAATTTGAAATATCCATGCAATCACCCTATACTGAAGTACAAAAAAAAAAAAAAGAAAGAAAAGAAACATGAAAATTGTCCCAAAAGGCCAAGCTTTGATCTTTCTCTCAACCTCTCTTTTATTGCATTGATTTTAACCAAAATAGTTAACCTTACACTAAATGTATCTCAAACCTATGGGTAGTTTTTTTGTAAAAATAAAAATATTATATAAACAAGAGAAGAAACGGAAATTTCTCCCACCTCGTTCCTCCATTTAGTATTATGCATCCGCTTCAGAGGTACCCGAGCTAGCAAATAAAAGAAAAACTATTTAGAAAAAAATATCTTCATATCTCAACATAGTCCCTTTTCAGCACAATACACTTTTGTCAGCCACGCCTCAATACCATTAGTACTCCATCTATAGCGAGAACAGTCGAGCTCCTCAGAATAGCAACCAACTGCAGATTCCATCTCTTCGTTGTTGGCATTTTTCCAAGTTTGAAAAAAACCTCGCTGAGATTAAATCTCACGAATAAAGAGCTTAAGGAAGCAATTCGACCTTTAACTCTTGGCTTTTGACTGCTTTAATAATGGATGTATCACTTATCATCCTAGGTCCTGATGAAGTTGTACTCTTTTTGTTTATTTTCAAAGGCGATGGTTTCCTCTCAATTTCGTCACTCGAACATAGGCATACGTTCGAATAATTCTCCCCGTGGATAGTTTCGCCTTTTTCAACATAATCAATACAAACTATCTTATGCCACTCCCCCAAACACTGACAGCTTGACTTTGTCAATGTCTTGTCTGTTTCTTTATCTCAGGTGGTAAGTAATGAATTCAGGATTCGTGATCACTGTTATAAACTGGGGCAATAACTCGGCTTTATTATCCTGAAACATCGCGAAAAATTCATAACACTCCACTGCGAGTAAATCCGATACCAATCTTGCGCTCATTTTCTTCATTTACAAATTTTCAAACAACAAGTGACTTGCGGCACTTTTCCAAATGGCAAGTACGTTGGACATGTTCTCTACGGTGGCCGAAAATCATCTTATGGGTTTTCTTCACCTGGGTCAATTGACCATTACAATGTTCGTCTTGGCAGCTCGGGCACCCTCACTTAATCGCAATAGATTGCGCAGATTTACCCGATCCCCCATATCCTCTCGAAAAGGATCTTTTAAGTGAAACGTAATTTTGAACAAATTCCTTACGAATTATCTGAAAATATTCACCAGTTCCTGGCTATCAAACATAGTAATAATCAAACAGGTAAGGACCATTATCTATGTCTCAAGGCAAGCAGATAGCAGATTACCATCATATGTGAGTTTTTAGATTCAATTCAACATTAAGCTCATTAAGATTGGAATAGTGAGGTGTGTACATTGTACCCGGGTTGTACATTGAATAATTGGAACACAAGAACACCCGAAGAGGTAAAGAAGGAACAGGAGAAATATAACTAAATATAATTTTTTCTTTTCACATAATTTTAGAGGAAACCTTCGAAAGTCTCTCATTTTCCATTGCAATTCTTGCATTCCTTTAGCAATTTGTTTGACTTTACGCTGTCATTGTCGGTATGGTTTGTTTTTTTTGTAAAATGATGGAAATGATGCTGGCTTTTGTTTACGCTCGTTTTGTCTTTCTTTTGGTACAATTTGAAGACTGACGTTTAAATATAGTCAGGCATTCATTTCGCGCATCAAAAGGGAAAATTCATTTTTAGCCCATTAGTTAGCTTAACACACACAGTTGCATTTAGTAAGATAGACAATCGGTGACATAGCAAGCAATTTAAAGCGAGTGTGACTTGACACTTGAAGTAAAATTTAAACCAATTGAGTCCGTAAAATGAAAATGCGAACAAATAGAAACAACTTTGCAGTAAAGTGAATAATAATTCAAAGGGTTTTTTCTTTTCTTTTCTTTTTTTTTCTTTTTTGATTTATATTTTCTTTATTTAAGTTGAGTTTTATTTACTCACTTCAATTTACTTATAAACAATAGCGCATGAAGCATGTGTAAGTGAGTAGTAGGCTACAACTAGATTTTGTTACTAAATTTAGACTGATAGCAAAGACCTAGCAAATAAAATGAAACGAAGAGGACTCATGTTAGATCCGCTAACCACAGCTAATGATCAAGCCCAGTTACGCCATTGTGTTTGGTTCGAATTCTAAAAAGGAAAAAGTGCGAAAAATTTCAATTAGGTGATGTCGATGACTTTGTTGCGAGCATCCGAGTTTGCAAAAGGGCTTGACATCATGTTCGTTAACTAGGATTTTGTTTTATTCTAAAACAGGGTTAAAACTTTCCACTGGATCTACTTTTCTTTCTTGTACTGTAAAGACTTATTTTTCTAAGAACGTTGATGTTGACTGAGTCCTTTAGAAAATGGCTCCGAACCCATCCAAATTTTTAACAAATCAAAATATTGCTTTTCACCCATATTCGCTTAGAAATGGAAAAAATTTAAATCATCTTTTTATTAGATAAAAGGATATATTTTTAATATAGTAGAGCTAAAAATTAACCGATCCAATACATTTTCAATAGCGTTTGTCCGTAAGTTGTAAGCTGGTCGATGTACTAAATATCAGCAAAATATTTCGAAAATTGCGAAAAGAAAACCTCATACCTAGACTTGATAGGAGCAGGTATACTAGATGCGGAGGTTATCTCAGGTCGATCTAAATCTCCGCAGATATACCTTACACCTGTACGATATCGCTCATGTTATGTTGATGCAAATGTAATAATGAGTTTTCGAAATAAATTCGCTTAGCTAACACACACCTCTACACTAGATTTGAGTCATTCCTATGCGCATAGCATTGCATATGCCAATGTCAAAACTAAACTTAACTAAAAGTTAAAAAGAGTACTCCACTTATCGTTTATATTGCTTGCGTATTAAGCTATAATACGTAAATTTTGTATGACTTTTGATCTCATTGTGTTAAAGATTCGAGCAGCATTTTAATAGCATCTGCTAGGCGCAAGTTCAAGCTGCACAAAAAATCACTGTATGACATCAATAAGAAAATATTCTGTTAATGTTATCCTTCTGTGCTTTAAGTTATTATTTTTTTAACACAATAAGCCTCCTAGTGAGAGAGGAAGCTTAATATGAACCCCGCTAATTTATGCTCAAACCATGAATGGAGAATTTGGTTTTTATACCTTACTGCACATGTGGGTAGGTAAAGGTATATTAAGTTTGTGCGGATGTACGCGACACCTAGAAGAACTTGAGATAAACGTACCGTTTGTTATACAACTCGATTTAAAATCAATTTCATAGCTTGTCAGTCCGTCTGCTCGCCGTGTTTTCTTGTGCTTAACGAAGATGTGACGGGTTGCTTACGGAGAACCTCGCGGTAGAAAACTCGTGGTTTCGATACGAAACAATCTTGAGGCTATTTTCGCATATTTTCAACTTTTGTGAGCTGTTGGGCTGATCCAGCGCTAATTGCAAGAAGTTAAGATTCTCTAGTCTTGGAAGGCTAGAGAATAATTCTGCAATCAGGAAAAAGTCCTAGACTGAGCTGACGAACACTTCCGCAGCTCTTTTTGTTCGAGGGACGGACGTATGTTTGCGAATATTCATCGATCTCACTGTTACATAGCTTAATGTATTTTCACTTCAAACCAAGTTAATCATTTTCATAGCTTTAGCTGCATTTTTTTGCAATTTAAACGAGAATGAAATGCATTGCCGTAAATAGCATTCATCTCTTTACACTTTGTGATATACACTGCACGACAAGCTTGTAAACAAATGAAACATATATCGTACAAACATCAATGTTAATGTTAGCAATACTTGAAATTTGGGAACAAAGAAACGCATAAGTTCATTGTACAAAGCAACAAATTTCAACACACAGGCCTTAGTTGTACATCTGTCAAATCACATATGAAAAGCTTTGCTATTATTGCGAACATAAGTGCATTGAATTATTTGGAATTGGTTAGAGAAACGATGCATAGAGAATAAACATGTATTATACAGGACGATTCATAAGCCATGAAAAGGTTCCAAAACAGCATAACTGCTTGCCTATTATGGCAAAATTTAACGAAAAGCTAATACAACATATATAACATTTGAGAGATTTTTTTGATCCGCGTTTGAAAAATAATCTCAAATATCTATGCAATACGATGCAACTTGCTCGCGTAAGCATAATGTTGCCTGGAATTGCTGCTGAGATGTTCGCTGGAATGATCTTATTGAGATGCGGTCATTTTACGGAGTATAAAGCCCTCGAGATGATCACAAAAGTTTGTAACAGCACGTGGTAACAGGTCGATGTTGGTGTCCAAAAATTTGCTAATTTTCCTGAAATTATTCGATAAGCGGGAATGCCTGCTTACGAACGTCATCTTGCTAGAATCAAACGTCCAGTCAATTCTTTAGACTTTGCTACATCGTGATATCACATTACACTGAACATATCATAGCATATAGAGCGATCTCCGTCTTTCAAAATATTCATATATATTTCAATTTCTTTATGTATTTCTTTAAGTGTACGTCGATATTTCCATCTCGCACGACTGAAAACGGGTCTTGAATTATGGCCCGTCCTGCATAAGAATTCTATTCTTGTCGTTTAGTTTTAAGACAGATGGACATTACTTTCTTACATTGCCTGAGAGTTCATCTGTCTACATCGTAATAACCGTTATCTAACTAATATGTTTTAAGTATCTCTCGATGAAATTTTTTTTTTGTTTTTTCTTTGTTAAGCGATCGCTTCAATAGCGAGGTTTTGTATATCCATTCATATAAACAAAATAATTACATCACTTTGTTATCATATTTGTTGCTGGTTATTAATTTCGTTTTGCTTTCGCTTGTTTTAATTCCATTTTTTTCTTTTGTCTTTAATTAATAAATGTTTTTTTCTCTCTCTGCGCTATACGTCCATGCTTGTAAGTAACATTTTTTATTTTAATTTTTGAATCCTGCTTTTTTTGTTACTTCTTTCGCTAACCACTAGTGCTGTACTTATTATTATCATACTGTTTGCTCGTACTTTTAATTTTTCTATCCGTCGTAATGCAACCGTCGTACTGCTTGTAAGTCTTATTGGTATATATGTCTTTTCATCGAGATTTCATAAAATATTCTTTTAATTTCTTTTTAATCAGCTCATAGAATATTGTCTGTCCGTCGTTCCACTTGCTTTTTACTGTTAGTCCTCTCGAAATATCGAATTCTTAATCTGTCTGATGTAACGGAACAAAAATTTGTAGAGCATAGTCCGCTCAAGAAAATGTTAAGATCATTCCATCATTGCCATCAAGAAAAACTAAAATTTTCAAATAAATTTATTAATTATATCGATGAGCAGAAGTCTTAATACAATGCAAGCATTTCAGGCAGAAACTGATCTGGTGAAAAGTTCAACATTATTTGAATTCATGACGAATATGCTTAACATGATGGAGTGGATACCCAATAGTCGGCTCAAGACGAATATTGTTTTCTTACTTCGTTGTGTTTAACTTTTATTTGCGAAATCTGCTCTCTCTCTGACCAAACATTACAAAGGTTTTTATTAATGATTTTTTTCCTTTCATAATATTTTCATTTCATTGAAATGAAAATAGAGCGAATATGTATTCGCAATGTAAACGAGTTTATGTGTTTTTTTCATTTTCATTTTCATTTTTTATTTTTATTTTTAATTCATTCTGTTGGATCACACTGTGAGCAATTCGGATAAAGTGATAATAATTTGTATGGGTGCAATTGTGTTACAAAAAGAAATAGAGCACGAGTTTTTTCCCTGTTTTTTCTTTTTTTTTTGTTTTGTTTTTTTTACTCCTTTTAATATAAAAGCTTTCCATCATAATAATAATTGAGTTGTGCTCCAGAGCAAACTAAAAGTGGAGGCGAGTCAGGAATACAATTAAAAACAAAAAATACATTATATTCGGCTTACAACTGATATTTGTATTAGATACTCATCATCCATTCATTTGCTTTTTTCTGTTGCTTTCTATTAAATGCATTTAGCCATTAAAGGGGAAATATTCATTTTACCATTTTTTCTTTTTACGGATTTTCTTTTTTTGTTTCGAGCATAGACAGCATTCTAAACATATTGCGGTACCTTAGAAAAGCTATAACGTTCACAAGACTTAACTTTTAGATTAACAGTAGTCAAGTGCGGAATGGTCAACAAATTTGGTCTATCATATAGATACACATCACATATTATAGCTCTAGAGAACAGGTTAAAATGTTAGAGTCGGACAAGATCGACCATTAATCACAATTTATTAATTGATCTAACGAAGGTCTTCGTGTCTAACAAAGGCTGTCGTGTCGTAATATACTACAAATTACACCTTGTGTTCGGCCGTATGAAGGCTAATTCCCTATGAGAACCCTTATATGGGTTAATTCGAAAAATAGGTCAATACGATCCATACGGCACTCCAAACGAATTGTGTCATTATAGAATCCTCAAAGTTTCACTTTGTCAGTTTTCATAGGATTGAAAAAAAAAAAAAAAAATTGATCCATCCGGTCAAAATTTTGTCCATGAATTTTGTATGCCGAAATACTACTTCTCGGAGATTTTTATCGAAAAATTTCGAATAGACTGCAAAATTTCTTTTCTTAAAATGACAAGTTATAAGGGAGGTGGGATGCAGAAGTAGTCCTATCTAGTGTTGGATCAAGATTTCATCTAAGCTGTAACCGGTATATTGACCATAAACTCAAAAATGCAACTATAGACATTGTGCAGACAGACGCACAGACAGCGATTAAAACGATGATCCTGGATCGTTTGGCATAACCTGTTGCTATAATGTAAACGCCAGAAGCTTAACTTCTAATTTAAAAGATTCCACTAATTGTAGGCCCGAACTACAATTTGATTTTCGAAACGAATTCAATACCAGGCTAGATATTTCTAATCACAACTTTGAGCTGACAACAGTGACAGGGCGTAACTAAGTCAACTTCACAACATAGTGTCTACAAATTTCTTTGGTGTGCGTTCAAAGAAGTCAACAAAACTCAATCTACCTCCTACGGTTCATATGAAAAGTTCGTATTTACGTTTTCTTCTGACAATAAAAGAAAATTTTTTTTCTACATTAGCTTTTTTCTGATATAAAATAGGACCGGAATTCATAAAGCCAGCGAAATAAAGCGAAAAATGAAATAGAAAAAAAAAAAAAATTAAATTCATTCACAGCGTAATTGAAATAATGTTGCTCGTGAATTAATAAAGTTTTTTAAAGCAATATTATTTATTTATAATACATTGTTTTCCTTTTCTTTCTTTTTTATTATTTTTGCGGAAAGAAATTTACGTTTAAACTTTATTTCATTTCTAATAGTTAAAATTAAAATTGACGCTATCTTAACGAAGAAAATATATACATGTCTTCTTCGGAGTTTACTCTGTTTAATTTAAAAATCCTTACAGGATTCTGGATATAAAGTTCTTATTGCATCCATTATAAAAGCAATTTTGTGTAATTGTTATTAACCTCTTTTCTCTAAGATAACTATAAAAATTTTTTTCTTTTCAAAAATTCTATCTACGATTATAGGCAACGTTAGTTTTTTAACCTCACCTGTGCTTCTACACCTTGAACTTGGTATTCGTAGGCAGTGTAAAAATTATGGCTTTTGCCTACGATTTCCACTTTTGAAAAATGTCAATTTTTTCCGAAGTTCTGCTCATGGTATCAAAATAATATTAGAGTATAAGGCAGGTATTTATATGTGGATGTTGTTCTCTTATTTTTTACTTTACGTTCTTTATGAAAGCTAAGTTGATTTGTTCTTAAAGGCCCACTATTACTCAATCCAGCCGTTGTTCAGTCAGGTAAACACATTAGCGGACAGAAACACAGATGAAGAGATGCACCGGTGGATCGACGTCCAAGTGAACAGAGACACGGGCGAACAGACACACAGATGGACAGACATCTAAGAGCGCAGCTTTAAAGATGGACAGACGCACAGATGGACAGATTCGCGGGCAGACAAACAAATAATGATCAAGAGTCCATATCGAGATAATGCGAAAGTGGTCCTGTGATAAATGTAGGGCCACTAGTTGGCAGTGCTTTGCAATTATGCTCACTGAAAAACAAAAAAGCAAATATTATCCGCAAGGCCGTTAAAACTGTGAACGCAGATGATCCAAATTTATTATAACTAATTTTTGTTGTTGTTGTTGTTTTTGTCAAAGAACTTATTATTCTTTACAAATTCTATCCTAAAATACGTAAATTAAGCTTTTATTGCATTGTTAAGGCGTGCTTTTCATGCAAACTATTTGTTTGGAGGGAGACGCGAAAAATAAATTATATATCAAATCATTATTCTTAAGCATTTTCCATTACGAAATGTTCAACTTTAAATCATATTGTGTGTGTCTTGTAATTCCCTCCTTTTCCTATTAGTCTGTGCATACAGCTTGAGAAGACGAATTTATTTATGTTATTATTATTAGCTCACAATTGCTTATTACATTGACAACTTTTGAAATCGACAAAAACTATTGCATCAACTACAAAACCAGAACAAAAAAAACAAAAGAAAATACAAAGTAGAATATCTGTACAATGCATTAAAAGCGAAGATTGCATGAAGAAGAAAAGCAATTCATAATAACATAAAGGTATTGCATAAGGAACTCCTTGCGTACCAATATCGTAAAATTTTTTTTGTGATGCTAAAGGAATGAATACTTAAAGTTGCAAGTCTCCTAACGTCCCGCGGCGTTGCAATAAAAGAACTAACCGTCTTAATGTGATTGACATTTCATACTCATAATAATTGCGTAGTCGAGTAATAGCTAAGCTAAGCTTCTACTTGTTTATTATCTTCATCTTGGATAACTTTGGATAATAATTTATAAAAATTCGAATTCGCAGCTGAACTGAATGCGGCCACTAAGGTAGGGCTTCCCCTGAGCGAAACGAAAAGCAATTTTCTAAACTTTTTTCTTATAGGCAGCTTAAAGTTAAATTTTTCATTAGCAAATATTCTCAAGGAATATTCTGAAGCAAGATATGGAGCTTCCGCGGCACCAACAAGCATCCATTACATTTTTTAGTTAACGCATTGAACAGTTTGTCATAGTAGATGAAGATGCTATCATTCGCATAAAATACCTAAAACTCTTGGCTGTCAGGAATATTCAGAGATCGTCGTTGCACATTAAATAGAAATTAAGGAATAAAACGGAACTTTGCGTCAAAGTATTGTTATTCATTGTAATACCAAAAAAAAAAAAAAATATTTAGCCAAAGCACTTCTAAGCGTTCTGAATATGATAAAAAGCAAATAGCAAAAACCGTAAGCATGTAAACATGTACCCGCCCCTGAAAAGATCGAGTTAAGCAATTTTTCAATATCAAGAAGGAATCCAATCCCATTATTGTAGCGATCTAATTTATTATATTCAGTTATTGCAACACGAGCACGACTTCTTGTAGATTTTCTTAATATATATACATATATATATATATATATATATATGTAAACTGGGTTTTAATTCCATACTTTTTCAAAAAAATTGCACTAAAATTAATTTAATTTATATATTAATTGCAATTAAATTCGTTGCATTTTAATTAACTTCTTTCACATTTTCTTTCTTAATTTTTCCTTTTTATTATTTCTGTTCATCTCTTATTTCTTTTCGGTTTCCCTTGATGCACTAAATATTAACTGATGTGAAAAAGAAAAAACATTACTTTCCCTTTAAGCAAATGGCAAAATGCCATTCCTAACAAATGAGTTCTTGTTATCGGTGTTTCATTATTGTGTTTATCTCTGCTTCTCCAACACGATAAAAGAGAATTTTTAACAATAACCAACGTAAATAGCTTTAGTTGTTTTCCTGATGATTTCTTAAAAAAGAAATGTTTGTGTGAAAGTGTTACAAATATTTTCTCTATTACGTTGCGAAATTTACTATGGGGATCATTTGAAACGATTACTTTTTTTATTTTTTTTTATTTTTTACTGCTGCTACATTGATTGGGGTAAGGGTGTACATGCAACATCCAAAGAACAGCTTAAAACATACAACTACGTTTCTAATCGGTTGACAGTCATTTTCTGAATCGATTAAAGCATATATGTTCATATGTCCGTTGGTCCATCTGTCCATCTGTCCATTCCACTATCCTCTTTACGTCCAATATTTCAATGAAATTTTTACCCAGGAACGAACCGTTTTTCAAAATGAATAGCAAGGAACCACCTTTAAGTTCACTCTCCATGTAGCGCCCCCTTTTAAAAGAGCTTTTATATTGAGGAAAAAACAACAAAATATTTTAGAATTTTTCAAATTTCTCGACAAAAAAAAACGCTGAAAATATGATTTCCTTCTATTAAAGGATTGGGAAAAATCCGGATCGAATTGGATCACTTCTTCAATCCCCAAAAATAAACATTTCAATGTGTTATATAATTGACTTAATATAATAATTTGATATATAAATATGGTCCACATACGTCTATTTTGCGTACACCCTCTTATATGCGATAAGAGGTTACCTTTGTGAGATCACAAGATGCAAATTTTGTTATTTTCCAACGACAATATACATGAGCTTGTGTTAGGCGAAGTATTGCAAGATACTTAATGGTCGGCTTTTGCTCGCCTATAAAATTCAAACTTGTTTCCTCCTAATGCAGTTCAGAGTTAATTGCATTTATTGGTTGGTCAATTAGCTCACAGATAAAATTGATAAAAATTGGTATAATGAACACAAAAGCAGAAAAGTAATTGTTTTTAGTATTTCTGCACATCGTATACGCAGAAGAATAGAATTTTCAAGTCATTTTGTAAAAGACAAATGTCCCGAAAAGTCTTCTCAAATATCTTTTATTATTAGAGTATATAAATAGTGGAATCGCTTTAGCATCGTCCAACAATTTTATATACATCGGAAATACGATTATATTTTTAAAAATTTATTTAGGGCATTAGCTTTATTCCGAAATTTGTTCTTCTTCTTCTTCTTGTTCGATCAAGTTTGAATTTGAGCTTAATTGATTCTAAAGTTCACCAAAAATTGCCCAAGAAATTTTTCCTTTTCACCTTCACATATTTCATCGCATTACTTAACATTTTGTAAGGATACTCGTTGCAAAGTAAGTCGTAAAGGTGATCTCCGAATTCCCCAAGAACAGCAGATTTTCTTCCTTAATCAAAGCATTAGTTTTAACTATGATCAGATTAAGGTGCGAGGATGAGTTGTCTGCTATAGGAACCCACCTCGTTTTTTTTTTTTTTTCATGACCAATCACTCAGGCAATGTCCCCTATTCGTGTAACGCGCTGACGACCAGAATGAAGTGAGGAAAGACAAAGGCGAGGAAGAAATGGGGAAGTGGTGGCCGCAGCTTAGTGGATGTGCGCTCAATCGACTGAGCTGACTTACTATAGCTTATCACCAAACACTCACTGACTCTGCAGCGCTGGGATTCGAACCCGCGAACACTGATTGCTGGTTGCGATTCTTACCCTTACTCACTCGTCCTGCTGCAAGTAAACATCAGTGATTTCATTTTTCTCAGATTTCGTTCGGCCACAAAAATTTGTCAAGCGTTTGTTCAAAAACTCAATATTGGATGTGAGGACCGATGTGATTTCATAACAACAAAATACGTTACCCATACTTTTTTTAATTCATCGTGAACAGAACTAATTCACCGTTGAATCTGAATCGTTGACTAATGTCGCCAATATGCAAAATCAAGAAGATCACGAATCTTACGAAATGGTCACAAGTTTGAATAAATCGAATGCATTCTTGCTGCGTGTTACAATGAATGGTTCAAATGGTAAAGCATTCATTCTATTGGGTCGAGTCACAAGTAACTTCCGTTTTTTTAGCAGACATTTAACAGTTGATTGTTAGGTATTCAACCTTCTTGCTATACCTCTTCTTGATTGGCGTGGACTTTGCTCCAATATTGCCTTTAAAAGGTCGGAAGCATGTCCCGTCTTCTAAGGTCGTATCCCCCGAACGAACTTGCACAAACCAATTTCTAATTGCCCCATCAGTTATCAGTGCTTCACCGTCTACACACTATATTTTTTTGTCAGCCGCCTTAGTGCTATTGCTTTGTTTAAATTCCCAAAGCAGTACACGTCGAATATGCACTTTGTGATTCGCCATTTCAGAGGTTAAGAGAAATCGGGCAGAATGTAACATGGACCACACAACACAGTTGACAAAAGACTGGCTGAATCCTCCTCTATATAGTGAACTCGTTTCTCGTTCTGCTTCAGTGACTTATTGTGGGTAGATACAAACAATAGATTCTACTTAGTTGCATCGAAAGTTACTTATGACTCGACCTAATAGCTATCGCCGCCAATGTGACATTTAAAACAAAAGATAGCACTTGGGAGATTTTAATAATGACATATCTAGGCGTGACATTTGAAAAACCCTGTGTTATGAGTTCATCCGCAAGGTTTTAAAAAAACAATTTTCAGGAAACTTTACAGCAACACTTTAATGTTGTCAGTTTTACAAAATGTTTAAAAAAAAAAAAAAAAAAAAAAACTGAACATTTTTTAAATCATTTTTCATTAAAATTTTTACATAATTTTTCCGCTTCGTTTCTTACTCATATCGTTTAATTTCAAACACGATAAATTAATTATGTAACAATATTTTTATATATTTTGTAGGTAAACGTAAGCAATACCTGGACGATGCCGCAAGAAGGTCTTAATGTATTTTATCGTTTCTTTCGTGATCGAATATCTTGGTTCGAAGCAGATGCTGTTTGCCAATTTCATCATGCCAATCTAGTAACAGGTAAACTAATAACGGGGGCACATTATATGAAATAATTGCGTCCCTTTGTAATTTAAAACGGTATCTCAAAAAAACTTAAAATGCATGTGAATGGAACAAAATTTGAGCAAAATACTTTCACACATTAGGATATAAGCAAAAGGTAAAGCAGAAAATTTTTTTTTCTTTTGTTCAAATCGACGAACCGGCAAGTGATGTTCCGCTTAAAAACCAACTGTTATCAACAATAAAAACATGAAATAAATATATATACAAAAAAAAAAAAATAAAATTATTATCAGATAAATATAGAAAGGTATAGGAGATAAGCAAGAGTCTTATTATTTTTGGCCGAATCTTTTGATACGCGTTGGTGTTTTTAATTTACTATTTAGTGAAATGTATGTACATTTTCTTTTCATTAAAAATTGACAATTTCTCATAATAGCAAACCTAGCATCATAAGTAAACTTTCAAGAGTGTAATTGTAGCATAATCCTGACTTCCAGGGAACTCTATGATGGAAACTGACGGACGGATGGATGGCTAAAGCGATTCCCTTGTTTACCTTAATCAAGAATATATACATAAAGATTATGACGTCTCTGATGAATATTTCAATGCATTAGAAAAAATTTGATAAACGTAATATATTCCCTGTGGTGGGGATAATAACACACACATCTGTTTTTTTTTTTTTTTTTTTTTTTTTGTTCAACAACGAAGTGCTACTCAGCTGGGCGGGTATAGAGGGAGAAGATGGCAGAGAGAAAGTTATATTGCACAAAATTTGTGTCTACAGTACAGGAAGAATGCAGAGGAGTACACAAGAGAACGACAGATTTGCAAAACAAATGAATTTATGTGAAAATAAAGTGGAGGGTGAGAGAGAAAATTTAAGTAAAAATAGAGTAAATTTCCTAAAGCCAGGACAAACTTCCTTGTATGCCTTACTTTTAAAAAACAAAAGAAAAAATGTTTTTGCTTACGAAAAACAAAAAAACAAAAGAAGAAAATTATGCATGTACGTCGCTGATAAAGCACACAAAAGAAGATATGTGTATACCTTACTAGACCGATATGCTGGTACAGGTACGGGAAAGGGTATGAACGGGGACGGAATATGAAAAAAAGAAATCTGTCTGAAATGAAAAATGCGTTGTATATTACTTCTTGTGTATGCGTGCCTGTGTGTGTGTGCGAAAGAGAGAGAGTGTGTGGTACATGTAGAACAAGGCGAAGCTGTTTCCAATAGCTGTTGGAAATGTTATCACTTAAAATGTCAACAGGCTTTATTATTTAACACGACTATAAACACATATACGAGTAAGTAACCATACGGTGGTGTCTATTTCAACAACGGAATAGTTGGTATATATGGGTAGAAAGAAATGTGTCTTACTCGTGGCTTATATTCAATATTTATTAGCACAGCGAACTGTTGTCTAAACCTTTGCATGCCGTGATTGATGACTGGTGCTAAGCATTCCTACGGTTTTGTCATTTTAAATCAAATCTGCAGATACACTCATTTTCATCTCCCTTTTTTTTGCTCTTGACTTCAACTGCTTGCACTTTAAATTTGAATTTTCCTTAGTATACATGCCTAGGTGTCCCATTCCACCAGGAGGCGAACGCCATCTTACCTATAATAGCTAACTAAATGGTGCTATGTTCACCTCATGCGATATGGTAACATTGTCAAATTTGTGAAGACATACAAATACATCACAGAAAGTTCAGTGCGCTCCTTGCCAGTTCGTAACTATTTGTCGTGGAGAAAATGAATAGGCATAGATGGTCAATTCAATCCATTGACGCTCCCAAAATTTTGCGTTTGAACATATTAAGAAAGCTTATCTTCCCCTTACAAACAGTAAACGGCCTCTTGTTGATCCAACATATTGGTAATATATGATCCCTACACTTATATAACATATAAGGAAATCGAAGAGCCTAATTAGCTGTGTCGTTTTGTTCGCTCATTTCGTTATACTTTCGCTATGTGACTACTGCCTACTAAGCGCTGTCTAGAAAGCTGCACAATTCTAAAAAAAAAAGCCTGCGCATAATATTTTTCCTCAGATATGCCTTCACATAAAAAGCAAGACAAACCTGGATTCTATTACACGTTTAGCTCCATACACCGAATTTAGTGATTTCCAAAGTTATGTCTCTGTAATAATATGTGTCTGCTATCGTTATATCTTGTTCAAGGAAAACGGTCCGTAACACGTTGCATGTAATCTTTCTCGCCGCCGCTGTTTGTCTGCTTCGGTGCACTGTCATCCTTTCGATTTTACATGTGATTGCAGGTGATGAAGTCATGAATCCATGCTTGCATCCATAGTTACGTCACGGCAAAGAAACTCAGATAAATTGGTTCAATCATCTCTAAATTCCTTATTGAAGTGATCAAACAAGTCCATAACTGATCAATTGTGGACGAGCGTGACACACATCTTGCTTTAAGGTTTTTTGCACATAAATTTTTGTTGAAAATAGCAAACACAACTTCATATGCGATGATTACAGCCATAGCTAAAGAGGCTTTTCAATTTTGGGTTACCTAATATCATAGAATAGATTTTTTGCAATCGTTGTTGGTGTTGTGCCCGACATAAACGAAATGTGACCTGGTTGTTCTTGTGCTTATGCGGCCAAGTTTAAATTCGATGAAGACGATTCCTCTGAATGTTTATGAGGGCTTCTTTTAATCTCCTTTGGTTTTCTTCATCTCTCAAAGAGTGGAATTTCATCACAATGTGAAAGTCTTTTACTTTTTACGGCATTGTCATAAAATTATAAAATATTTTTATACTTAAGCCCACAGGCAGCCGAATAATATCCTTCTTCGAATATGGTAAAGCTTTTGCTTAAGTTGCTTCGATTCACATGAGAATGAATTATCCACTCATTTACTCTATTTGTTTGTTGCGGCGGAGTGGTTGCTTGAACTTTATTTTACTACGTCTGTCCCTACAATTATTTGCGGAGCATTTTTCGTTCAGGCTTAGAAACGATTTGATGTTTGCTTGTGCATGTGTGCAGTACATTAATGACTCAATAAGAAATAATTTGTTTCCAAGTTTTTGTTTTCTGATCTACTTTTCATTACCGAATATAAAAACTCAACGAATTACTTTTCTTATATATGTCATGTATATTGTATTTGTGTTTTTTTCTTCTTGCAGTTGACAATAGCTTCCAATTTGATGCAACTCGAGATCTCCTTAGAGAATTGGATGTAAATGATATCGTTTGGATCGGTCTTATGCGGCCACAAAGCTCGGATCGTTTTATGTGGTCGTAAGTATATAAAAATGTAAAACATATCTAAAGTCAGGTTCTATTAAGGAAAAAAGTTCGTAGCGAGTTTCGTTCGTATATCTTTGATAAAAGGGAAAAAAGTTGTGCATTAACCCCAGAAAATCGATGTTGTGAGAAAGCGGGGAGCATGCACGATGAAACCGACTTTACGTCGATTTAATAGTAAAGTACAATTTATTGGAGGTTCACCGCAGTAGGAATTGAACCAGTGTTTTCTACTTAATAGCCGTAGCTCATAACCACTACACCACGCGGGTGACCAGTTAGTGATCAGCAAAGTGTTTTGTTAAACTAAAAGAAAAAGAATTTCAATCATAAAAAAATAACTAAAACAAGGATGTGTTGTTATTCAATTTGTTAAAGAAAAAAAAGAGTGCCTTTCATAACTAAGGATTATTTCCATTTTTAACAGCCCTGTTCTTATATAACATCATCGAAAGTTTTATGTAATTTAAAAAGCACAAAATCGAACTGCATTTCGAACCCATGTCCTCGATAATGTTTGAGATTTTCTTACAAACAAATACGCTTGTGAACGCACAAACAATTGCTTGCTGAGCCTCCGCTCGGCATTTCGTACTCCTCCTCAGCTAAGAATATAGAAAATTGTTCATTATTCTGCGTTAAAAACATTGAGTAAATTTCGTGTTCTCGGAACGCGAACCTGCAACATAATGTTTACGATTAGACACATGGATTACAATTTCCTTTACATTTTCCGTTTGGGAAAATTCTTAGGATTTTTCCTCTTTACTCGGAAATTATAAAAGTTAGAAGATTGAAACTTTCCACATGTGCTTTACGAGACACTTTACTCTCTAAGTCCAAAACTGGAACCAATCGGCCATACCAACCTAAAGTTACAAGTAAATAAATTTTATTTTTTTCACTTTTTTGAAATTAAATGCTTATTTATCATAAGGCAAACAAGAGAGAACGTTTAAAACTACTTTGAACACTCCTCAAATGAAGATATATGTAAGGTCTGCCCAAAAGTGGGTTAATTCTGAAATGAATATGCGATTAATTTTTTCTTAATAACGCCAGCGATATGGGTGTCAAGGAAAAGAACTTGGAGAGTAGAATGCGAAAAGCATAGTGGTGGGTAAGCGAGATTCGGTCCCGGCCGAATATAACTTTCTTACTGCTTTTTTTTTTTGTAATTTATTTACTCTGCTCGTAATGTATTTAAATTTCAAGTTACGCGTTGACACGCTTTGGACGCAGATGATGGATGGCTCGTTTTATCCTATTTAATAAATTATAACTTGTCTTCCTTTCCATTCTATTCCATATTTTGTGTTTTACTTTTTTACGTATAACAATACTTAAGTAATTCACGACCACTCGTAACTAACACTGGCTATTGGGCTGAATCCTTGCCTTTGATGGATGCACCGCTCTGCGCTGTGATTGATCCTATACGAGATTATCGTTGGCATGCATTGCGTTGTGGTGGCCCAGAAACAGCTTCGTTCCTATGCGAAATGCCAGGTACAAGGAGAAATTTAGAATAAATTGAAAAGAAATATTAAATAATTTTTGATGACTTCATTGCCAAAACAATTTAATAAATTTGTTTAACGAATTTGTAATCATTTCTTAAAATTTGATTTTCGTTTCTTTTCTTTCGTTTTGTTTATTTTTCAATAACACTTTAGTACCCAGCTGGGCAGATGCTTGCATCTTGAAGGATATGCCAAATTTAACCATGCAATATATGGCAGATACAGCCAGTATAGAATTGATAAGAAATTGCCAAGAGGAAGGTCTACTACGGACAGCGTGTAAAGGCAAACAGGTAACACGAAGGAAAAATTGCTTACAATTTCTATTCCATTTATATTAACTTCCAAAAAGAAAATAAAAAAAAAAAACTTCATTTTACATTTAAATATTTTATATAAATAGGACCGAGAACAAGCCCTACAGAGCTTAATTTGCCCACGCGAACGTTTAGAGGCGCAACGCATTAACGATATTACAAACTCTCACTTCAAGTCAATGCAAATCATTAACAGTATACCGACTGATAATAACGAGAACAACAATATCGAATTATTACCCATAGACGGCAACTATGGTTCGATTAATACAAATCCCTATGTAGATCAGGTGCAAACCGAACAGAATACGGTTCAAAAACTAATTGAACAATTTAATGTGGACGAGCTAATGCAAGCAGATGAGCAACCATCACAGATGGAAACTATTAATAATTTCTATAAATTGCAAGGGCCGATATCAAATCCGGTAAAAAAATCGGGTAAGAAATTAACGGAATTTACGAAGAAAGATCTAACTAAGCAACAGCTATTGGAAAATGAGAAAAAGGAGGAAATTCTAAAGATGGAAGAAATGATGTTAGGCGATCAGCCCATGTCGGCCCAGCGTGGGGAACCGGAAATTGCTGAGCACATTTTAGAAGATGTCGTATCCAATGAGATAATGGAGCATTTACCTCATTCTAAAAAAGTGTTAACTTTACCGACAGCCCAAACCTTGCATACCATTGAATTAATGAAAGAAAAATTGCATAAAGACGATGAAAAGCAAAATGAAAAGCTTTTGAAATTAAAATTCGAGAGGAAAATTATTGCATCAAGAAGCACAGCAGCAACCACTACCGCTAACACAGCTACTACTACTACCAGTGCAGCGGCAACAGCGTCTTTGATTACCACAACAGATATAAATCTTAATACAGATAAAAGTTCCACTACCGTTAACAACTTAACAACACCTAAGCCCTTCACACAAATGCACTCTACTACAATCGCAATACCATCTATTGCTGCAGCTGCTGCCACCATAAGTCATCCCATACACCCTCAGCAACCGCATAGTAATGTTTTTACCGAGTCACCTCCTCGTTTGCCGCATGCGAAAGAAACAGCAGACAATTCACACTTTATACCACCCATGCTGCTGGTGAAATCTCATTATGTGCCAACCAGCAAACATGTCGGCCATGGCGAACATCGAACGCTTGAATACCATACGGAACCTGTAGAGAAAGTTCAGCAAACTGCCAGCCCTGGCATAATAATAGAAATGGAAGGCACAACTTTAAAAAGTTTAGATGACACAGCAAAACTAATTGTTAGTGAAAAATATAGAGAAATAGAAGAAAGTACCATAAAAGCGGTAACGGAACAGGAAACTAATAGAAATAAACCAAACAACAATAGCAACAGTATTAGAATTGATTACAGTACCACTAAACAACCTTTAGCTACTACCGATGAAACAAAACTTTATACAACTTTACAGACAACCGTCATTAATCCGACTACACAGAAAATTCAAACTATATCCAGAAATGTTGCTGTTGTTGAACAACAAAACGATGACACTAACACTATGGCTACAGATGTCATTGCTATACAAGACCAACAAAAAAAGGGCGAAAGGAAAATGGAAGTAGAGACAACTAAATCCGCATTGACCACAGAAAAGATGCATGATTTGGTTGCAGAAAATGTTACAAATATTGAAGAAGCGCAGGCAAAAAAAGAGCAGAAAGAAGAAGAAAAACAAGAAGACGGCGACGAAAAAAAAAAACCAGAAATGGCAAAAGAGAAACGAGTAAAAACAACAATGCTGGCGTTAAACAGTAAACAAAAACCGGATCAAAAAGAACAAGCATTAATAACTACCAAAACGATAAGTTACACACAAACAATTGAACATGCACACGAAATGACGGATAGAGCGACAACAGAGAAGCCAAAAGTAGCCATATATGCTGCGGAAACACAAAACATACAAACTGAAATTTCCGTACAAAATGTAGAGGAAAAAGAAGAAAATAGAAAACAAAAATCAGAACAAGAACAGGAACAAGAACAACAAGAAGAACAGGATCAAGAAGAGCAAGAAGTAAAGCAAAAAGAAAATGATAAACAACAAAAGGAAACAATTGTAAAAACTATGGAACACACAACATTTCCTACAAAAATGACAACAACAGCAAACAACAAAGAACCAATAACTCTTAACATAGAAATTGCAAAGGTAAACGAAAAACCAGAAGATAACATACATCAACCCACCACCACCGCCACCACCACCACTAGCACCACGACTAGCACCACCATCAACAATACCACGACTAACGTCGCTCCCAACACAAGCATTACGACACATTCAACGCAACCTGCAGACGTCAATGTCACGCAAACAACACGTAATTTCCTAAAAGTAACCACTGAAGAGCCATATAAACCTAATCGGCGACGTTCGCTAACCAAGCCGGAGACGATGAGTTACATTAAAAAGATTTTAGGGTAAATGAAGGTAAATCATGTACGTTGTACTACCAAAAGAATATTCAGTAAAGAGATAAAAAGAAATTTAATGCACAATTTTTTTCCAATATTTTGGTAAACTACTTGAATTATAACAACAAAGCAGACCAAAAAAAAAAAAAAAAAAAAACAACAAAACAAAAAACAACAGATCAAATTAGTAAGAAACGCATAGTATTTAGACATATTTGATGATGAGAGCCGGATGGACGTAAATGCCACTAATAAAACTGGTATGTCAATTTTCAAAGTATACCGGAGATCAGAGCCGGAGCGAGTTTACATTACGTGTTTTCTACGCAAATACTGAAAAAAGAAATTTAGGAAATGTTTGTAAACAGGGAACGAAAAGAACGAAAATAACACGAAAAGGAAAAATAAATAAAAAAAACCAAAATGCCAAATATTAAAATAGAATTTTAATAAAAAAAAAAAAAACAAAAACAAAAAACATTATTTATTAATTAAGTTTTAAAAATAGTTCAAATTAAGACAAATTAAAATATGAAATGTTTGATGAAATCGAAAATCGAAAGGAACGCGCGAACATTACAAATATAGGAAGAAACGATTATATAAAACTTTTAAAAATAATTCATTTAAATATTATTTGAAAAGAGCGTATAATCAGATCGATCGAATCGAATCGAATCGAATCTTGGTGAATAAAGGTGAAATCAAACATCGTTTTTCGGCGTCAACCGGCTTCACGAAGTCTACCTACGAAGCGTGTTGCTTACCGTGAAATGCTGAGTTGATCGAATCGAGAATTATTAGTTTGCCTTTGTCTCCCTCTCCTAAGTTAATGTGAATTTTTATTTGACCTTCATATGGCGGAATGCAATCCGCTAATGAGTCGAAAAATGTGAGAAATCTTATCAGTAAGAAAGGAGGCTTTGCAATATGCATTGGGCGGCGAAATCGGGTGTTAATCGGTTCGAGTTATTTAATAAAACATCGTTTGAGATGATAGTTGTACTCCTACGGATCACAACGCGATCCATGCGCATTTTTTTACTACCAAGAATTTTTCCTTAATATTATTATTATTATTATTATTATTATTATTATTATTATTATTATTATTATTATTATTATTATTATTATTATTATTATTATTATTATTGTCCTTGCCACCATTGTTCATTTTAATATAATTATGAAGGTGATTATTATTGTTTTAATTATTATTGAGTTTCCACATTCCTTAGCTATCGGAACTGGGGATTCACGCATTCCCGGATGCATTAAACCAAAGAAGTTGATCTTCGCTTTTCTGTAATTTTCTTTTGATGCTTTCGTGATTTATTTATTGTATCACTGCAACGCTTCTACTCATTGGTGTTGCAGAAATCCGCATTCTCAACTTCGCTGTAGCGAGCAGCACCGGTTTACTCACTTTCTTTCTCCCTCTTTCTCTTTACTTTTTGGTAGTGATATAATCATACCTGTTATATTTTCACCAGTCATAATATTTATTGTTATGATTTTTATTATAGTCATTTTTATAATTGTTATTATTGTTGTTGTTATTATTATTATTATTATGATTATTATTATTGTGATTATAATTATAATTATTATTATTGTTGTTGTTATTATTATTATTATGATTATTATTATTGTGATTATAATTATAATTATTATCATCAGTATTGTTATTATTATTATTATTATTATTATTATTATTATTATTATTATTATTATGATTATTATGAATTCTAAATTCCTCAGCTCACGGCTGCACTGCTTCTGGTGTACTGTATCTTTGCCCACTTATTTCGTATGGTCTCCGTGTAATTGTTTTTGCATCCAATTATATAGCATCTGCTGGTGGGTTAGTACGGTGTTTCGCATCTCATGGCTACTGCTAAGTAACTTTAGTGGCGTGTAATTTTTGTCTAATTTCACCAACATATCTGTGATGGAGCATTCACTTTGCGACCTAAAATATGTCCTTAAATTTGTGACCTGTGCATCATGTAAGCTCGGTAGGTACCGAGCGCCAAGTTCGCGCAGTAGGTTGATTCGCTTTGGCACTGCGTGGGTGGTGTAACGGCACATTACAATGTTACATGATGGTTTTTATTGTCCTGTTCGCTTAATATAGGTGCGCGCCACTCCATTTCACTACTCCCAACACGTAGGTGTATACTGGCATAGCCAAAGTATTGATTGCTTTACATTTGTATTTTTAGTTGAGCTTGGTTTTGAATATCGTAGCTGATCTTTTCTCAAATCCGAATTTAATTTTTTCCTTCGTTTCTCGCACCAGTGTATCTTTCAGTTGAGGAAACCGCAGATTTTTGTTTATTTCTTCATTGCTTATTATTATTAAAATTATTATTATTATTATTATTATTATTATTATTATTATGATTAATATTATTATTTGTATTCTTATTGATATCATTGCTATTATTGTAATTATTGTTCATTCATCCATTATTAGGGTCAATTATTAAGACTCCTTTCTGTTTTTTTTTTTTTTTTTTTATTAAATCATTGTCAACCTCCTTTCCTCACTATATACGTTGTCTTAATGAAGGTTAGCAACATTCCCTTTTTTTTTTTGTTTTTTCTTTGTTGAGAAAAGGAAAACGATAAGAAAATCGTTCGCTAATAAATCGAGAATCACTTACTGACTAAGCAAATGTTTGCATAAATGTTTGATATTCTTTTGCTGAGACTCATTTCAGAATGAATTTAATACATGCGCTCCAGCAATTAATAGAAATAGTGTGTTTATATATATATTTATTTTCGATTTTTTAAGTCAATTGTTTAAAAAAAGAGTTAAAAAAATATTTAATAATTTATTTATGAAATTTGTTTAATTTACTCGTTCATTGAAATAATTAAATAACTTTCTTACATGTATTCACACACGCACAAGTTCATAAGCAAAATAAACAAATAATTATTAATATTAAAACGTAATTAATATCAATCCTCACACACCACGAAAGCCCTTCCCGCTGATATGAAAAACCAAAAAGAAAAAAACAAAAAATAAACAAAACAGAAAACGAACAAGAAGAAGAAGAAAAGAGAACAGAAAAATACTAAAACACGAACATCAATCTGAAAAATGCTATATATATATATATACATATATTAAATAAAAGTAATTTAATAAAACCGTATTAACCGCCTTTTATTGCAATTATTTTCATGCTTTCATGCAAAATTTTTTCGCTTTCACACCTTTTTTATATGTGAATAATTAATTAATATTTTCTATTTGGCGCTACAAACAATAGAAATGAATTTAAATCACAAATCAATCAATCAATCAAATTTTGGCAAAAACTTACATTCGAATAAATAACAATAAGATAAAGGAGGATTAAGTAAAGCAAAGTTGAGCTGTTGAGGGGTCAAATGAGAACAAAATCCGAGTTATGTGTGTTATATAATTGAAGGAATAAATCGATTGACATAAACCTACTAAAGATGTTTGCAAATCCATTTACCGACTTTTAATATTTGTTCAAGCTCTGTAAGTGCCCCGTATGATTGTTTACGAGCAATTGCACTCTCTCTCCCCCCCCCCCCCCCCCTCTCGCTCTCTCTCTCTCTCTCTCTCTCTCACTCTCTCTTCCCCCTATCTCTAGCCAGTTGCATGGGACAAGTATTGCAGATTATAGGTAAAGAAGAGACCTAATCAAAATTGAAACTCGACGCTTGAACCTTTCTTTTTCGAGTTACGCGGGTCGCGTATTGCTGTTTATTGTTATGATGCTTGTACATACAAACCAATGTTAAGTTTGAGGGGATGTATCTAGCACTTAGAAGGGCTTACGATGGATGCATACGATATTATATAGATCGATTCAGAATCTTTATGAACGTTTCTCGGTTCGTCTGCTTGTCTGTCTGTCTGCATTTCTCTCACACTGTTCATCTGTTCATCTTTCTGTCTGCTTATCTTCCTGTTTGCATGTCCGTATGACCTTCGTTTTTCTATTTATCTGTGTAATATCTGTTCTGATCTATCTATCTGTTGTTTTAAGATATAAGATAAGAAATTTAATGCAAAATATGCAAACATTAAAATTGTTCAACAGAAACCACCGACTAATAAGATTATCGCATACTAAATTGATGGAAAAAATTCCAATCGTATGGATCGCTTTTGTCACCATCTCACTTATAGCTGTTCCTACGAAAAGTCAGCCTTTATACGGGAAAAAGGTTAAATTTCTAATCATTTATACCAAAAATTACTCCACAGTAGCAATTTGTTATGAAAATTATTTGCAAGAAACTTGGACCAGATAAGTCAAGTTTTTGAGAAGAGATTTCATGAAACGTAAGCCTCTTGATAGCAACGAAATATAATTTTTAGTATTTTGTAATAAAAGTAAGTGAAGAATAATAAGATGTTGGGGAAGAACAATTCATTTGTTTTGTAAATTTGTGTCAGGTGCACGTACAGTTTCAAGTATGCCATTATACGGAAGCAATGTATAATCTTTGCTATTTTATTAGAAAAAATACAAAAGCAAAAAATTTTAATAAGCGGACTATACTACATAGCGGTCAACCCTACCCTGACAGCTTTTACTATAAAATGCATGATATATTACATAAAACGTTAGTATCTTATAAAAGGAACACTGAGCACTTCCCGATAGTCATCGTAAAAGGACTTATCTCGTCAACAGTTTTTGCCACTTTTTCACATAAAAATATTCTAATATCGCCAATAAGACGAACAATCGTGATTGCTGAGCGTTCGCGAGTTATTGGAGTAAGCAAATGCTCCAACATAACCTCAAAGAAAAGCTTGAATAGAGAAAGTACGTAACCTCGAAAAGGGAATGATCCACATCACCCCACAAAAAATTAATTATCATGTTGCTCTACCGTTATCCACTGCATTGCTCAAAAATGACATTTTCAGACCACAAAGGTTATTTGTGTATACATAAAACTGCTTTAGCAACGTCACATACGCTCTCATTACACGAAAGGGGCAATAATCCCTATTTACGAAGTCATTTAAGCGAATATGAATTCCGTCACGCATACACGAAGAGTAACCGTGGGTTTATTGTTTTTCTAATAAGTTTTAACAATCTCTGCACGCTATACAATTATGCATGTGTGTTGTATTTCACAAGTAAAAGCAAAATCCAAGCACTACAATGAAAACAAGTTTGATCCAAATCTCAGTCAGAAGGATGTCTTAATAGCGTTTACTTTCGGAATCACAAAGTGGCTAACCCAATATGAAGAGATATAAGTATGTATGCTTTTGTCATCTTTCACTCATCATACGCTATGTATATGAGATAATGAGATGGAAATTTTCCTCTCTCCAATTATGGCGAGATGCGCTGTCAGTTAAGCTCTTTTTCTCTGCTCTTATGCTCTTGACATTTTTCATATTGCATAAGTTTAGAGACATATTTCGATCTTCGTAACTATAGTCCTAAAAATAGGCATGGTCGGCATGAAAGGAACTAATTTCATAATTCTAAAAATTGCAAGAAAGAGTAAAATTTAATTTTATTATGTTGTCATTGATAGGCGCTCTCCAAAGCATATAGACTCTCTTTATATATGGATGGTTCAGTTGTCAAATCGGTTAACTTCATTTTTGGGATTTTATGAAATTTGAATATCAAAGCACTTCGTTAGCTCCTAACTGTACATATTCACAACGAGTTTCTCTAATAATAAATAAGAACACCACTACATGGCAAAATTGTTTCGGCCACTGAATAATAAATAATTTTTGTCAGAAGCCAAACTGATTAACTCCATACTATAATGTATTTATATCATAATAAAAATCTATTTAACCCGCTGCACTATTTTACCTCTCCTACGGTGACATCTGTAAGTTGTTCGTTTAATTTCATTATTCCCGTTAGACGCGAGCTGTTATCGCTCACACGCACTAAGTACGAGAAGGATAAAATATAAGTTAATTGCATTCGAACTGCGACAAGTTAAGATATTTATAAATTTTAATTTTATTGTGAATTCTGTTTTTAAAAAAAGTAAACCATTATAACATTAAGATGGAAGATGTTAGTAAGACTTATTCGAGTAAGGAAAATAATGAATCGGATGGTTCTTCCATACAAATTATTGGCAGAAAGCTTGGCTTAAGAAAACGATTTTCTATGTATTCGGATTCGTCATCTGATCACAGCAAATAATCCGACTGGACGAAAAAGAAGCCATAATCCTGGTAAATGTCCAAAAGCATAACAGAATAAAGGGTTCAGGAGAGAGAAATAGAAGTGGAAGGTGAATTTATTATTTGAGAAAATTACTTAGTTAGAATGAACTGGATTTGGGGCTTCTGTAACAATATGTTTGTATGATGACATTTTTCCGTAATAAAATAATGATTCAAAAATTTATAATTTATATAATATTAACCGATTTGGCAACTGAACCATCCATATATTGCTTAGATTTTGATGCGAAGGAAAAAAGAAAAAATTTCGTGCATCCAAGTTGTTAGTATAGTAACGAGTGAACTCACTTGATTAATAAGCATTCGTATAGTGTTGTTACGCAACTCTAAAATAATGTTTATCAAATTTTAAGCATTTGCTCAGTTATCACTTACATTCTCCTTTACTTTCGATGATCATGTTTGTCCAGCAATTTTACCCATACCTAATGGTAAATACATTTGAAGATTGTTGACATAGTCTGCCTCGAAAATTTCGTAGCGCATCTTTCGATGTTCCGTGTGAAAGACAAAATTATCTCATGGGAGCCACAAGAGTTATTCGACGCGGTCCTAGTTGTTATCATCTGGCAGACATCGAAAATATATTTAATTTTCTTTTCAGATTCCAACGAGTAGCCAGCCATTCTGACCGAAAATTCCTTAATGACTGCAAGACCTTCATAAGCGAATATCGCCCTTATTGCTCATACTCTTTTTATGTCCTATATCGACTATTCTGGTGGAGTCTTTCTCCGCCGCATTACTTCGACAGTCTTCAACGTATTGTCAATCATGTTACGCGCTTTGTTCATAATGTCGAGCTCATAGACCTCATTTTCTCCTTCGTTCATACTTTTTCAAAGCTCTCGTTCCCTGGTCATCAACATCATTCATTCGATCTCAATCGTTCAACCTTTTCACAGTAAAATGGGAACACTTTTATATTAATGCCACTTATTTCCATCTCTTCGGCTGAACGATGATCGCGACTTTGAAATTCTTTAATGACTCCCTGAATATGTTCAGATGAAAATTGACCACAAATTCTTATGTTGTAGTCGCTTGCAGCTGTGTGCAGTGACCTATAGCTTTATAGTTGCATGATAATTATGATGAAATAGAAATGCAATGTCATTAAAAGCATTTTTTCATATACAGACAAGGTTTAGAAAAGTAGGAAGAAGTACAAATTTTAAAAATAAGAACAAGAAAATCTTAGCTACGAGAAACAGTTATAAGATAAAAAGTGACATCGTTTACGGTTGTGATTTATTTCTATCCTTGCATATGCATAATTTTGGTATATCGGTTTCTATGGTCTCCTAGGTGTAGTGATCTTTCAGATCTGAAGGATCGATACTCAAGAGCCGCTGGAAAATTCATGTTGACCATGCGTTCGCTTTAATTCAGCAGTTATTGCAAATTTATATAAATAGATTTTTGTGTTTGTTGTTTTGGTCCGTTTTTGTGCAAAACATTCTATGAAACCAAAAAGTTATAAAACAACAACAACATCATTCAATTAAACTTAATTTGCATAGGGATAGGAATTAACGTGAAAAACTGAATAATAAAGAAGCGAGATTGACAATAGACCGAACATTGGACACCCATCACATATGGAACAGAACTTTGTTAATTTTCAATGGTTACGAATTTCTAGCATTCATCCGGTTATTGAAAACAAAAAAAAAAAAAAAAAAAAAATTAAAATGAATTCGTTTTTTTGCTATTTACATTTTTCGAACTAATCTTATGTACCATGAGTGACTTCATTATGCCGACTTTCAATGTGCTTTGTTGGGGAAACGAGCAGAAACGGTTACATCATTTGACCCATGAATCATAGGCAAATGCCTCTTTTCTTATCCTTTCGATACTTAGGGGATCTTCAAATCCACTAGATAAGTTAGTAGCAACGCTTGCTCACGTAGATTTGTAAATGTAAAAAGTGGTGCAAAAAAGTGCTTAGCTCTAGCAAAATGTGCAATAAACGATTCAACAACAACAACGCAAAAATTCAAAACTTTATTTTCAAAAAGCAATTGAATTGATGATGAAAACCTAAAAGTTTACTAACACAAAAACGAGTAAAACTAAAAATAAAAATGAAAACAGTCCTAGTACTGTAATAGTAAATCAACTGCTCAATAATTGATTAGCCTAATCTACATACAAACCGGATTATATATAAAAACAAAAGACAAAAAAAAACAAAAAACATCTACAACAACTTCATTATAAATCCAATGCATTTTTTATGAACCTAAACTTGGGCTAAATCCCATCATAGAGATTTTCATTATTTGCATTTTTCTTTTTTGTTCCTTTGTTTTGGTTTCTTTTGACGTTTCGCCAATGATTAACCCAGGCGATCGTATAAACTTTTTGTTTATAAATTGTCGGAATTGTTTTTATCAAGCACCTCAATACATAGCTGATGGATGGATGGATTTCCATGGGAAAATCATGCTTAGCAATAAAGTTCGGCCTCGTTTCGAACCGGACATAATATAATTGTCGTTTTTCTGATTAAGCAAACAACTCATTGCCTTGCACAGCACTTGCAAGTTGCTACCCATTGCAGTCAAGTGTTTTAACAAGCGGCGAGACGAAGGGATAGCGAGAGCTCTCGCACAATGTTGATCAGTAATTTTCGCGACAAATTGTGAAAAACAATGTCTACGGTGTGTTGCGATCCGCTAATCGGAATGATTGAGCTAGTGCTCGTCAAACCTGCTTGAAGGGCGAACTCAAGGAGAAAACCTCGCCCACATTTTTTTCTTTTTTTTTAAAGCGACTTTCGCTTTTTATATTACATTTACTTGGAATCTCGTAGTTATATATTTTCAATATATATCTATATATATATACGAACTGACTCAATACAACGTCTGCGTTTAATAAGGAAAAATTTAAGATGGTAAGTATCTAAGGCTTGTCGTAAAACAAGAGACCACTGCAAAGTTTTCGGGAAATTTCTTTTTTTTATTTGCCTCATTGATGCTTTGAATCTCCTCAGATAAGTGGGAAAAAATTCATTATTTGCAAGAAATTTTTTCTTGGAAATTTTAAGCTTTTTCCCGAAGGACTAAAGAGACTAAAGAGACCTATCACTGTCAAATCAACATGTGTTAAGAAATTGTAATCTAAAATTATGTCGGTTGCTTAACTGGTGTAATCTGCTATCGGATGAATATCTTCGAAAAGAATTTATATACATTAGAAAACGTTTTCAAAAAAAAAAGGTATTGGTGTGCCTTCGGCGAAGTTCCCTAACAGGGCAATCGTCTAACCGAGCAGACTGGTATTCGGAAATTCAAATTTGAATGCTGTAAACCATAACTGATTGTAGTTCTATTGAGGGCTTAGTGACTAAAGAGCACAACACTTACCGATTGGGGAGACATCCACTAAGCTGCGACCTCTCCGTCTAACTTTCTTTCCACATTTCTTTCCGATAATTATCGTGTGACGCCTACAGGGGACAATTCCTGACTACTTGAGTATATTAAGAAAAAAAAAAAGATGAAATATCGAAAATCGGTATACGGCGACGACGGATATGAGATTGACATGGACCTGAAAGGAGTTATGAATTTGGTTATAGAAGTGAACATGTCCTTTGTCCTTCCCCAATACATAGAGCATAAGACAAGAGGTTATGTCTTTAATATGCCCAATAAACGCGACTACAGCATAAAGTTCTAGAGGAAAAGACAAACAATTGTTTGGACATGGCATGGAATTTTTGCTGTCCGGAGATTGTAGAACATTGGCAGATATTAATAAAAACGATATTTTTAGAACGAAAAAACATGCCTGCGATGTATTTCAAAAAGCTAAAAGCGTTTTTCACGACTGAGATACTTTAAGTTACAGTGTAGTCAGAAATGTGACTTTGTTAAGTTGACGCAACCGACGACGGGTTTGGGGCAAGCCAGTTCGAGAAAACATCTGTCTTCCGACTGAGGCAAAGACAACACTGCAAGAAGTCCAAAACAAAAGACTTCAAACATCGTCCGAGCCAAGGGACAGACAATTCCAATTTTCCTGCCTCCTTGGGCATCCAGCGACATCAGACGGTCGCGCTGAGCTTGTAAAAAGCTCGAATTTAAATTCGAATTATATCGTCCATCAGTCAATTTAAACCCTACTAAGGATGGAAAAACCAAAGTGGAAAAATGCGAAGCTGTATCCTTGTGCCATGCTTTGATACATAAATCAAAACCCAAGTATTTCCTGCTTGGCTCTGGCTCGTGGAATAGTAAATATCTTTCTCTTTTCGCAAAAGTGGAAGAAATACCAATTTCTTGTGTTCGCGCACTTCCCGCCTCGCTCTTCTTTTGATACCTCGCCGACCATTTTTAATACTAGGTTTCATAAAAAATCGATTAGTTTTCATGCAAATGCAAATGTGATAAAATACATGTGGGTTTTTCGTTACAATGGGAATATATAAAGAGCTAATGTTTAGTATGTGGCAAAAGTGACGTCATCACTATATGAACCGTAATGAAATAGAGAACGAGTGAGGAAACATAAAAAATAGTGTTGTAATAATTAATTCGAAAAGTTTGACTAAATTTAATCTAAAAACTAATGGACGAATTCGCTCTAAGGCATATGTAGTTTTTTCGCTTTTCTTAGCGATATTTGCAAAACTCTGCGTATATTATGATGATGATAAACTCTAAAAAAAAAGGAAAAACAAGCAAAATGCAAGTAAATTATTTAACCTGCAGGATTTGCAGGTTAGCAAGTGTTTTCCACATATTAGATTATTATCATGTTGTCATCATGCTGCTGCTGTTCTATATAACAACTAACATTATTAGTCGCATAGAGACGAAAATGTTTTCTTCTGTGTTTGATTTTTGGAATTTACTTAAAAACAAAACTCTGACAAATATTAATATTTTAAGAGAAAAGTAAACATGACACACACAATTAACGAAATTTTATTTGGTTTACAATGTGGCTGTTAATACCGGCCAAGCGAATGGTTAAGTATTTGATTAATTGAAAAATGGATAGATAAGCGAAGCGAGTTGTTTTTTTTTTTGTGATCAAATATTAAGTGATCTTGTATAAGATATATATCATAAGTTGTAAATTGAAGACTTGCAATACCACGAATATATTGCACCACGAGCGTATTACACCAGTTTTCAAGCTTCAAGCTGGAAACAAATCGTTAATTTTGATCTTAACTTTTGCCAACTTCAGAGTCCCTAGAAGAGATCAAAGAGTCTGAGGGTAAATGGATTTCGAATTTCCCGCTACTTGACAGCATATATAGAAGATAATGTCGGTGATGCCGACGATTAGATAATCGAATTAATAAATTCAAAGATATGTAAAGATATGTACATTTTATCGTTGAAAAATTTCTTATTCTTTAAAAATATTATACGCCTTTCCAAATCTTAATATGTTCCTTGACTAACACTTTCTATTATTATTGTGGGAAAGAGGAATGAATACCTCATAAATCGTAATTATCATAGAAATTTTCGTCAATTTTGTAGGAAACTAAGAAATTTTTCGATTGCAACCCACATGTCATCTCATATGTAAAACGATATTTTAATTCGCTCTTCGAAGTTTTCAATTGAATTGAAGTGAGTAACTGATTCGCATAATTCCGATGTTAATTTGTTAATTGAGTTTTGTAAGCTTTTAATCAATAACAAGATAAAAAAAAAAGGAAAAAAGTAAAATGAAATAAAATGACTTAGCAAAGTACGAAAGTTTTTTAATTAGAATCTGTGAAGGATATAAGGGATAGAAAGGATGGTTCTCTTCACATTAATAACACAGCAACTTTTTACAAATAACTCACATATTGTGCATTATTGGATTAGACTTACCAATCAAAAAGTGATATATAGTTGTTATACCCTACACGACACTTGAGGTACAAGAGTATACTAAGTTTTTGCGAACGTACGTAACAGCCCAGAAGGGCTCAAGAAAGAACCACCTTGGGTATCTAGGGCTTGCGATAGGTTCAGAATTGAAGCTTGTCTGTCCGTCTGTCCATGTAGTTTTTCTCTATTTAGTACCATTTTTTGAATCGACCTAAGCTATTTTGTTCGTCTGTCCATTCGTATATTTTGTTCGTCTGTCCATTCGTATTCTGTTTTCAAGCAACATGCTATCATTTTTGTTGACTTTTCACGACGTTTTGCACGAAAACTAAATCCTATTCGAAATGATTCAGATTAAACGATTTTTACGGCCACTACCCATATAAAGCGTTAATTTGCAAATTGTGTCAAAAAATACATAATAAATTTTGACAAAAATCAATAAAGTATAATATGTTAGGTCAGTTAAGCAAAGCAGGAAATTTTGATGAAATGGAATATTTCCATATAAATGTTTCAATAAAAGAATAACTTTTTTATTTAAGAACTTAATATACGCTTACCATATGGTATAAAGAAAAAATGATTTTCTGAAAAGCAGTTAAATAATCCACATTGTTAATGGATTGGCCTGCTTCTCTTATATTAAAAAAAAAAATAAATTACTCCTTTGAAGGGAACATCCGTGAGATTCGTTAAAGTATTCGACTTTCCTGTAAAGAGACTTTATCTGAAAACACTTACCAGATTCCGAAGATTACGGTACTGATTAAATGAAAGTTGTTAGGTTTGACATCGTAATGCCACGCAATCCAAGATAATCCATTTTATGAATACTTGATTAAGAACATTTTTTTAATATAAGACAATGAAAATATGCTTAAATTTTCTTTTAAATTATACTTATGCTTATTAAGAGCATCTTAAAATTCGTAAATATATATTATTCATGTATGTATATACTAGAGAGTAGCGGTTACTCTTAATGGCAACATTTATGAGACTTGACTTTGAGTGAACGTTGAATGCAAAGTACTTTTGATAATTTGTTTGTTATTGCAATCTGACAATCAATCTGACAGTTTGTTAAAACTTATGAAAGACAAATTGTTATTCCTACCGTTCTAAGAACTCACTTTAAATTCTGACAATTATAAAAATGCAAAAAATAAATAAAATCCTAGTTTCTCACTTTTCTCAAATGCTGAAATTAAAAAGCGAAAGTTGAAAAAGTTAGAAAATTTACGATCTACTGTTACATAACTCAATCAGGTTATTTAAACAATAGAACATTATAAGTATTATAAAAAAATGAAACTAAAACAAAGAGTCTGAGTGAAGCACCTTGTTGCCAATGTAAAGGATAACTTTACCTTGAGTAAATCACTTATCTCCTACGATGAGAGTATATACACTTTTCTTTCTCTTTTTGTCTGTTTTTATAATTTTTTTTTTTTGTTTGGTTTGTTTTCTTTTTTTTTTTTTTGTTTTTAACAAAAAACAAAATGCAAATTTAATGTTAATGCAGCAGAAGTACAATAATAAAAACGCACCCATACATATCCATAAAAAGATGGAGAATGGAAAACTTAACTTATCTCTAATGCTATGAAATGTAAATAAAACTTATGATTTCGTTTTCGTTTTCTTTTTATTTTTTGCTTTATTTTTGGTTTTCTTTTTTCTTCTTTTTTTCTTTTTCTTCTTTTTTTTTTTTTTTTGTTTTACCCTTCTCTCTTCTTTTAGAATTCGCATAAGTAGATAAAGAATAACTTAAGTGAAGGGAAGGAGGGTTTTTGTACTCTTACGTTTGTGACTATATATAAATATACATATAGATGCATATATGTGATATATATACATGTATGTATATCTGTATATATGCACGTTTACATAATGTTTTAGTGTAATTTTTTGAAACATATGCTAGAAAGCATACATACATACATACATACATAAATATATACATACATACATACATACATATGCTTATATATGCATATGAGTGTTACAAAAGTCGCATGGCATGTTAAGTGATATCATTTTAAGAAATGTGTACAAAAAGAAAAAAAAAAAAATGAAGAAAAATAAAATAGAAAATATAACATAAATTTTAGCAAAAACTCTTTTAAAAATATATCAAAATACTCATGTCAATGTTTTTTATTTTTATTTTTTTTTTTTTGTGTTTATGAAAAGATTTCAATTTCTTTAATGCAAAATGATTCTTTACCTAAACAACAACAACGTGAACATTATGGGCCGTACACGTACAATTATGAGATTTTCATTATTTAAATGGACGACAGCTTATCCATTAAAGCGAATCAAAACTATTCGGTTAGAATCCTAAAGTACCGGCCACTTGTCCGTCTTTTCTTACTTGTGTACGATATTTGCTTGCAAGATGTAAGATTCTCCTCTCACACCAATTATAACGATCTTATAGTACATTCGCACATCCATCTCGCCGGGTTTATATTTCGTATATATTTGAAATTATAATCGCATAGGTTTCGGCAGCCTTACCTTCTAGGTAATTGTGTAAGTTTAAAACATACATACACAGAAATATTATATAGATTTGGGATAATTTTGAACGGAGCTATCATCCAATTTAATTGCTATTCAGATAGGATAGGATAAGATAAGGACATGTATTATTCAGAAAGAGTTAAAACTCTTTAGTATAAATATGACAAATTTGAGGTCAATGACTTACAAAAGAATAACTACGTATTTATGACACTTTTGATGCGTTTCCAATTCGATTTTTTAAACGATAAGATAAATAGATAATGAACGCGATCTTATTTCAAGTTTGAGTCGGGAGTTATTCATTTTATATTATTTTAATAAGTCTATCGAAAGTACTGCCCGGTCCAGTTACAACCAATTTCAAGTTTTAACTCTCTCGCACATTATCACACCCTCATCTAACGAATGAACTAAAATGAAGATAATTCATGTTAATATCCATGGCTACGGATAAAGTCGATGTACGCGAGTGTATTTTGTCCCAGTTCCAACAAGTAAGGAGTGTGCAGGAATTTATTGAAACTGTTTAGTGAAGCTGCAACTTCTGTTAGAAGATGCGGAAGATGGTTCGAAAAATCTCAAATAAATGATTTCTGATAAGCCACCACGCTCCACACGACCATGCTTGATCGACGACGATACTATAAAGATCGCGTTACCGTAAAACCCTTTTTCGACAATCCCGGACATTGCGTAAAAGACCTGATTCAGTTAAACAAACCATTTCGGATCATATTAGGAAGGTAGGATTTTCGAGTAGACCTAGTGCGTACGTCTTTGCACCTCGAATGTTACATAAAAGAGGATAAAGGTAATAGACTTTGTCACTCTGTTTGCAAGAATGAAACTTAAGCACAAACTAACCAAAATGGCAATAAGGAAGAAAGTTTCGTATATTTTGAAAAAAGAAGTGCACATAAATGCTTATATTTGTATATTCATAATACACAAATACATTAATATCGATTTTCTAAATGACTTGACATTTTTCTCACCGACATTGCATTCTAAGCAAGCAAATATAAGTCGATTCAAACTGCAGATATAGATTATTGTAGAAATAGTTTCCTCTTGAAATGGTCTTTGGGTGTCTCGACCGAAGTCCCAACTTTTTCCCCCCACCATATACATATAATATATCGCTTCGTTCTTTTATTATGTTACATCGAACAGTTGGAAGTTATAACGAATGAGTATAGGTAGCCAGATATGTTTTCCATTTTATGTCAGATACCTTCAATAGCTGACAAGGCTGAGAACAAATAACTGTGAATTTATAACTAAGAAAATCTGGCATTAAAATTAATGCCAAACACATGGACTTGATTACGTAGACTCATCGATTTTTCGATTCCGAAAGCGAACGTAAATAAAATTCACTTCGGATTAAGACTTGAACAACATTTTGTTCTATATATTCTTTGGATGTTGTTGGTGTCTGTGGAATACAATACATCCACAGCTGTACAACATACAGAAATTTATTATAAAAACAATCTAGGGAAGCTCAAGGAACATATGATAACTAATTTTCTGTGGCACGAAAGAGATGAGTTCCACTTCGACTGTACGCGCCTTCAACGGGATATTACACCATGCCAAGCATTCTCGGGGTACCATTTACGAGAAAACTTCAACGACCATGTAATCTCAAAAAATACCTATGTGCGATCTAACTCCGTTGGACTTTACACTTTACACGTCAAAGCATTGGTTTGCTTGAATAAACCATGAGCGCTCAATGGCCAAGACTATTAGTGTTATTGGCGAAATAAGAGTAGTTTTATGTGGAAAAATGGCAAGAATTGGCGTTCCAGGATGCAACCTTTGCTCCAGAGCGGTCAAGTGTATGAAATCATTTTTAAATAGAAATGAAATGAATTGATATCGAAAACAAAAGGGAATGCATGTTGTTATCCTTTACCCTATATTATTGCACAGAGATAGGATTAGCATCAGCGTATAAAGACATCGATTGTATAAATACATGCTCTGGCCTTTTCAAAACCTAGGTATTTTTCTTTTTTACACTCTATACTAACACTCACCCGCTGTAAGTGCATGTCGATTAAGTTCGTGGGGATGTTTATAGCTCCAACAATGCAAAGTTGAGATAGACTTCGTCTGTTTGCCCGAGATGTCGGTTCGTCTAACTTTGTGTTGAATCCAAAGATCGTAATTTGTACGATATTTTGATAAAAATGAAGCAATCAATCAATTCATCCTCAAGGATGAGCTTACGCGGATAATACGCAGTAAAGTACAATTCATGATGTGATCTACCTCACGATGAATCGTACTTGGGTCTTACGGGTATTTGGTGTATGCCCTAACCACCAGACCATACCAAAGGCAATTAATTATATTTGACTTAAGTCTCTTTAAGTCTTTAAAAGGAAAGAAGAAGAGAACATCATTTTATCAAACGTGGAAAAATTGCTCAACCTGATGCAACAATGATTATGATTATGTTAAACTTCTGCTCTCTGTTGTATCATCGAAATGAGAAAAGAATTTTGTGTTAGTCTTATGCAATTTAATAGTAGTTTACAGCGTACAACTGAGATTCGAACCGCCGCACTCAATAGCGTTTGGAGTCTTCTTCTTTCACAGACAAATCGCGCTATTGAAGTTAACATCTTTCGGTCACATAATGGATTAACGAGCGCGGATAACAAGCGCATGCAATTCAGCATTTATTATAAACGGATATGTAAGCATATTCCACACAAAGATAATATAAACAGATCTTATTAAAGGACAACGTAAGCAGATTTTATTAGAACTAAGTTTACATAAATGATTAATTATTTTATTTTGGCAAGTTCAGTTCGGTTCAGTTTGGTCTTGAGCCAATAGCAGCATTATTCGTTGTTCGAATGTGAGCACTTGTACTCCTTGGGCCCCTGCAAAAGATGAGAAAAATCGGCTACGCCTACTCATTATTACGGAACACTCAACCTTTGCTGTTTTATCCAAACACTTGCAGTATCTAGGAAGAATCTTTAGAGGCCATACAAAGTCTACATTGATCAGAATTAAACAGTGATGGGGGTATAATAACCTCGGTCGCGGCCGAATGTAGTTTCCTGACTGCAGTTCTGTCGTGTTCTGCGTTTTCTCAAGCTCTTCAGGCTTAGGATTCCTGACGGACTGTAGCGAGGGAGTTTATTCTACCTGAGGACGGTTCTTCTCCTTCATAATATACTGTACTGGTTATGACTTACTTCTCAAATTTTCATAACAATTCATTGTCATCGATTAGTTGTCCTCGAAAATTGCTTTCACTTAAGCATTAGATTGCCCTTTAATTTATTTTTTCATTCAAGTTTATATAAAACTCAGTTTCAATGCCGCGATTCCTAAATGAACATTAAAATTATAATGCGCCGGTTTGTGGATGGAAACTATCGGGCTTAAGCGTTTAGAATTTTAAGTTTTTCAAAACCAATTATCATGAAACACACTGTAGATTACGTGCAATGTATTAGAGTTATACCCTTTGCTTGTTCGAATAATAGAACACAAACAGATTGTACCCAAAGTTTAACTTGAACGGGTGTGTCGAAACCACCGAATTAAAAAGCGAATCAAAGGAACACGATCAGTCTGATTCGAGTAAAGGTTATTACAATCGTCTAAAAAATTCTATTTACAAGTCATTTCATTAATATATTATATGGAAGTAGTGGGCCACGAGCTATCCTTCAATATCCTATAACACCTTACAGCTATTCGCATAACGACTTTTGGAAATAGATCTTTATATTGGAAGTGACGAAGTCCGATCCGAACAATTTTCAACAGTGTCGTTCTGTGAACGAAAGCACGTCGGTCTACCAAATATCATCAAATTATCTCGAAAATTGCGGCTTGTGGTTGAACACGAGTATACCAGACAGACGGACAGAGAAGATTAGAAGGTTAATATAATAAACTGTGTGTTTTTCTGGATATTTTATACATCCACACAAACGTAATATACCCTACCCTTGTGCCACAAGTGGTGTAGATTATAAAAATTCAAAATTTCTCATAACATGTAAAATGAATCCCATTTAGTGGTATGTTTTGAAAATACCTGTGTACCTTCTTTAAATTAAAAAAAAAAAGAAAAACCTACATATTATTTAAAAACAAAAAAAAACAAAAAACCTTTTTTTCTCTACTTTTTCCTATTTATGAATATTCAATAAAAATAATTCTTTTTCAACAATGAATTATTATTATTTTATCCAATAAATAAATGAAATCCTGTTTGTTTTAATTTAATTCGTTCGCCACATTTATTATGCGACCACTATTTTATAAATCCGCTTTATGCAATCTCTAATTGAATTCCTTATATATATATATAGCGCTATCAACAAGAGATTGTACAATTTTTCGTCTACCGCACGCAGCAGAATTCGAAACTAGATCTTCGGTTTGACAGCATTGGATAGACAGACAATACGCTTGTCTTCCCGACACTCAATTCTTGCTACTCTCTCAGTGTGTACTCATATCGAAGCAAACAAAAAGTAGAATATTTATAAACGAAAGCGCAACAAGCTCCTCGGCTTTCATTTTCATAAGGTTGAGATCGGAGACTTTTCAGTCCACTTACTCTTTGCGTATGCTATACTCTTTCAAGGGCTCTATGGAGATATCTGTGTGCGAATATCCATAATTTCACGAGGTGCATTGCAAGATGCATTGCCCTTAAGAAAGTGAAAAGATTCCCATAATTTCGTGGGGCCTCGCTACTGCCGGCATATCGCGATGAGTGTATTCGAGTGAACTATTCAGTTCTCTTTGGTAAGGGCAAAGCCCGTCCAGCATTTTTCGAATATGTAATGCCTTCGAAATTGTGCGTTAATCAGTACCACAACAATAACTCCTTAAAGGATCATCCGTAGGTAATGCTTTAAGTAGTTTGTAAGTCCATGCAACAACAAGATTTCATTAAACAAAATTTACCATAATTCCGTGATGCCGCTATTACGTAATTCGCTATATGTTCACGATAAGCAAAGGAAAATTGCGACTTTAAAATCTGCGAAATCATAGCAAGAATTTGGTTGAGACGAACGAAGAAAGAGAACGTAATGAAATCGAATCCATTTCATTTACACTCAATTACATAAACATATGAAAAAGATTTCTCACTCACTTCTTTATCAATTTCTGTTTAAAAGCCATGATGTTTATGATGATTTCCTCAATGCTTACATTGATTATGTTGAAAAGCTTCGTGTCGTTTCTTAATTTGGGGATATTTATGCGCGTTTCGCTATTCACTTCGTCTCATTGCTTCAGGTGTTTGTGCGAGCATTGCGGTTTTCATGATTCTTTGATTGTGATTGCATTGGGATTTCATTTTGTGTGCCGTCAAAGAGGAAAGAAAGAAAATAATGCCTTTTTTTGTGCTTTTTTTATTTTTGCTTGAAAAAAAAAAAATATTTCGCAAACACTCTTTATTTCATAAATGAAATCAGCGAAAAGCCGGTTATTCATTAATATTACGTAAATCTAGGAATATCGTAATAACGGTTACTTTTGCGGGATTTCATGCGCGTTCTTTGTTGACTCAAAAAAAAAAAAAAAAATAAAAAAAAAGAAGAAAACAAAAAATGTACCTTAAGAGTATTACGTAAATGTTATTTCCTGTTTTAACATTATTGAGTCAGTCATAAATTCTAATTGCGTTACATTTCCTTGGCAACGTTAAATGCGTCGTTGCAGGTTTTCCTATAGTATTGGTTACAAGCAACATATATATATATATATATATATATATTTGCCAGAGAGCGTTTGTATTTAAGTTGGTTCACTGCAGGTTTAGCAATATATTGTATATATACTTACAACCGCAAACATTTCCGTTAACTAAGCGGATGCGGAAACTCACTTGGCTTGAGTAGCTAGCTGTTGTACATGTTACTGTTTGTTGCTCGTGTAGCAAACTATAGAAAATGTTCTCCGCATAACATTTGAAATATTGTAACTACAAATACAATTTACAACATACACACACGAGTCGTACATTCCATCTAACTCAGTTATGTGTATATATATGGAAAACATTTTCAGTGCTTAGGTTATGCAATTTTTGAAAATTGATATAGAAATTTTTTTTTTTTCTATTCCACGCATTATTTTTAAATAGAAGAGCACTAAAGGTATAGATAGCTCGATACGCATCAGAAATGTGTGACTTATGACGTGCATATTAAACTAGAAAATGCAAAAGCGATTCGAAAAACTATTGAAACATATTTCAATTGCTTTTCCTATCGGTATTGATTGATGTGAAAATCATAAGGACGTATATCGTCGTTCGAGTAATAATGGATGTTTTCAAGGGCAACGCAGGTCCCCTTTCTTTTGCTTTTAATGAGTTAAGCTCTTTAAGGAAAACTCTTTATAAAAAAAATAGAAACGCAATTGTGCTTTTGCTGACTAGGGCTCAAGCTTACCGCAGCTAATAAAACTATCTAAAGGCGTAAATGATTTGCGTTCTGCTTTTCGAACACACCATCTCGAAGCATCCGAAAATGGCTGCGGGACATTGGGAAAGATAAGGACTCGTAGCGGCGAATACCGGATGCTTTTTCTTCCACTAAGTTATGTGCTCCACGTAACTGTATTTTTTGCAAGTCTTTAAAGCTGATAGACATTTCCTTTGTTATATAAGACATAAGTTACATAAAAAATTTTGAGATCGCGCAAAATCCCTATGAAATGAATGAAAATGAAAAAATTCAATACGCGCAAAACATTTTTTTTTTTTTTTTTTTAAAATCTCGAACTCTTTCCAAGCTTTATGACATGAATACTTGGGTGAAACGAATGTCTGCCTGGAAATTTCAGCCTAATATTGTCTCTGTTGATTTCCAGCAGATGTCTGTCGAAAGGAATCCACAAATAAAAGATATACCTTAGCATAGCTTCAGCAAGGTGACCTTTCAGCAGATGTAAGGTTGGGAGCGATTCCGAAGCTGTCAATGCTCTTACCAAGAGATGAAAAGTTTGAAGCATGGGATTTTAGAGCTCCTTATGGATTCCACTATGGAATTATATATTTTGTCGCCATTCTTTCGTTTCGCAACATTTAAAGTGTAAAACGTCTGATCCCGTCTTTGATGCGCACAACAAGGGAAGCATTTTCGATCAAAAAATTTTCGAAGAAATAAAATTAAAACCGATATTTGAATACGAAAAGGCATTCTTATAATGCTAGAACTGCACACTAAACAAAATAAATAAAATGAAAACTTACAGCATATGTCGGCATTGATCTTGAAAGGTGATTTTTTAAAACGGATTTTATCGAGATTTTTTATTAATAAAAAAATATCTATTCTTTCTCTTTTTACGCTGTCGTAGCGGTGTTGTTCCTTAAGCGGACCGAGACTTTTACTGCGGATGGTTTTAACTCCTTTTGCTGTCTATTAGCTAAGATTTTCAAATTTTGCTTTACGCCTACCCGATATTATATTCTATCAAAATTTAATTTTTTTTTTTCAAAGCCTTAATAACGGGCACAAGAAGCAAGCTTCGAAAACCCCGTAAAGTATTCGAAATTCGGAATGCACGTAAGCATGTCCATCTGTGTGTATGTAGTATCTGTGATACACATTCTCCCGTTTGCAAAAATGAAGACATCGCCTGCAAATATACAAAGGAATTTGAAAGTGTCCAACCTGGTCAAAGAACACGCCTACAACGGCCACACGTCTGTACAAGCCACTACTGAGAATACATTTTCTCTCCGTGTCTTTTGCTCGAGGCTCACAAACTGCAATAAAAATACGATATCATTTTCTACAAAATTAATCTATAAAAATAGAAAGAATCAGCCACGCCCAGCCCATATCATGGAATGTGTATATTGCGTTTTTCTCGATTGTTTATAGGATCACGGCGATGGGTATAAAAGATTCAGTCGCCACCGAATATAGTTTTTTTACATATTTGTTTTCTATGCTTTTGACTTATGGCATTTTACATTAAAATAATATAAAGTAAAGTCCACTTACTCTGCTCTGAACAGATGCTTTTATAAGTGGTTATAGTCCTGCGTATTTTTTGGCAAAAAATTAAAATTTCATTTCCTCAAAATCTCTGAAATATTTGCGATCTGTAGGTTGAGCAAAAGAAACAGGACGGACAGACGGATAAAGGGATAGACGATCAGCCACGCTTAGATTTAGAAAGTAATTTGTCGGCATAATAAAAAGTGTATCTGTCTCAAGTAGTTCTGGTTGTTACATACATCCGCACCTAATAAACTTTTGTAACCTTTCGTAGGCAAAGACTTGAAAAAAAATAAAAATAATAATTAAACAAAAAATTTGTTTTCATGCTGATCTAATCACACATGTTTGTTTTTGTTAGTATTAGTATCGCATGTCTGCAAATTGCAAACTCCATATTTATCGTGGGTGATTTTCGCTCTCAATGAGCAGCGTCATTACCCACAGCAATAACTCCAAAAACCGCGTTCATTTTTAGTATCACAGTTGAAAGTACTCGTTGACCAACATTTCTATTGTGTACATATTATTCATTTATGGATACTAAAGTTTGCAGCAATGGTTGTTGATTCTATCGCTGATGCATTAGAAATTACCAAACATACCCCCTTTTTTGGCGAATTTGCTTTCTTTACGCACAACTTCTCAACGCATTTTTGTTTTCTAGCCCTTTGAAGGTAAGGGATTTTATACTTCATCCTAATAATTGTTAATACGCATTCCAATCTTTGGCCCGAAGTAAATACGGGATAACGAGAAGTTTTCCCGACCAAGAAGTGCTAACTGCGTTAAGGTGTTAATACTAAAAGAGGAGCAGACCGATCAGTAACTGATTGCTCTCCTTAAGATTCAGCAAGGATTGATAAAAATGTTTAAATGCAACGTGTAGAGTTGCCACGGGAAGGACAATACCCTATGACGATTACTACTATTGTGATAAGTCAGACCTCAAGAAAGTTAATAAGAAATTAGTCTCCATCTCTGGGGTTACGTAAAAAGAAAATATTTTCTTCTGCATTTCAGATCGTTTATGTATATAACACATAGTTCCATCATTATCATTATTAACATGATTATCATTATTATCATGATCATTATTATTATCTGAGAAGCCACTGGCTTTGCTATGCAGGCGCGACAGCGATTAGGATTATAAGGTATATGCGGATATTATTACCGAATTTAGACTGTATTCGGAAAATCAATTGAATTACGAGCCAGGGCGCAATATCACTCCATCTTAAGTGAAAATGTTGCTCTTATGAATAACAAAAAATCGTCCTAACAAGAGAGTGAACAACAACTTTGTATTATCGTTAGCCCCACTAAAACTGCTTAACTGCTTAATTGCCAAACTAAGAGCAGGAGGACATTTTTATTGTGTATAAAATTTTATTCAGTGTTTACATCAAGTCCATCTTTTCCTTCTCAGTGGAATAAAACTTAGAAAACTTTGAACGATAGGCTCTTTTCTGTGGTGCGTGGCGGACTTTAGTATTTTCAGTTGTTCTAAGTTTATAAATTGTGTAAATTGTCGATGAGAGATGATCATCGCGAATATCTTTTCTTAATAACTATCCAAAGAAAAAATGAGGCGAACTTTCAATATCATCATCGATTGTTTATAAAAAGGGAATTGTTTTTAGGGAGGAAAAGAGAAAGTTTTTTGTGTTCTTTCTGTGTTTCTTCTGTTATATATGCAACAGAAGATGAAATATTGAATGGACATGAATAAATATGGAGACAATAAAATAGCCAGGAAAGTTATTGTCTTGTTTATATGCGCTCGTGTAAATGCGTATTTCGTGTTAATTTGATTTATTTCACCTCAACCTTTTAAATATTAAGGTAGGGTAACAATCGTATGCGCAAGCAGATGTCTGCCTTTCGAAATATCAAATTATTACACGGTACGTATACACACACATACCTACACGTACATACGTACGTACACATATATATATATATATATATAACCGCCATTAAAATTATTCGACACACATTGTTATTGTTGTTGGTTTTATGATATTTGTTATTGTATAACAACAACATAACAGAACGTAATAAAACATGCGATTGCACTTATATTGCAGGACAACGATAACTGATATGTGTATGCACATGTGTCTGAAACATGGCGTAATTATTGCATTAAATAAGCGGATTTTCATTCATATATGTTTGGATGGCCAACTGACGGAGTCCAACTAATTAAACTAAAAATTTGTAGGCTAACAAATGTGTTTTAATTAACTGAGATTTATGCGTGTGCATGCATGTTAACAAACACGCAATTGGTAGTCATAAAATAAACAGAACAGAACAGAACAGAACAGAACAGAAGAGAAACAGAAACAGCAGCAGCAGCAGCAGCAGCAGCAGCGACAACATCAGCGACAGCAGCAACAATAAAATCGCATATAAAATAAGGCAAATTTAAATGAATTTTTCTAATTTCAGAGATTTATGCAAAACAATTATAGAAACAGGAGCGATGCTGATAACAGACAAATTTCGGAATTGAAAACTAATGCTCCCGATTAATAATGTATTTTGTGTTTATTTTTGCTTTATTTGCTTATTTGCTCTCATTCGAAGGCACACTTTCACTACGAATTAAATGAATGAATGAATGAATGAATGAATGAATGAATGAATAAATGTTATGCTACTTGTGCTCTTGTGTCTTTCCCTTCCATCGATCGCTGTTTTTCAAAAGCAAATTAATTTAGTTTTTTTCTTTGAAAAATCTTATAGCCTCAAAAATGTTGTTCGATATCAAAACATTTGAATCGTGATAGAGTAGATATTTGCAGTAATTCTTATAGAAAATAGGATAGGTTAGTATTCCAACAAAAAATCAAACAACGTGCCGTCCCTGTTACACTGGACATTTAAGTGTCGATCAATAAACAAAGTTAACGCTTTTAAAAGACATGATTGTCAGACGATAGGTTCTAAATAAGTTGTTCTCCTCAGGCTGTAGTGTACCGCGTCCACCACGTACCACGTTTCATAACTGGCACTTATCCAGTTGCAAAGGTTTCGTGATAGAAGATGAAAGTTTAGTCTTGTAATTTTTCACAATTTTAAGTAACACCGTTCACGTGCTCGTGTATAGGTAGTTGCATGATTTTTCAAAAGAATATCCATTAAAATCCATATTGTGTTTTCTTGGGCCACTAAGATATCATTTTCTTATTACCTTTTTTTAATATGCATTAAGGTCCTACGAAAGCGCACATGACCTATAACACTTTATAGTCCACAATTTATCGAATATTTTAAAATATCAGTAAATTGATTTGGGTCAATAGGCGTCGAAAGCAAATGCTTTTTAAATTTCTTACTTATTTTTCTATATTCATTTAGTTTTGATGAAAGTTCAACATACCCTTCTTACTTGTTCTTTGTAAGAAAAGTTTTCTTGTAAATATTTTCAAGGAGACTGAGTTACTGCTTAATAGATAGCAAAATGTTCTCTATTCTTTTTATCATTTAAGATTTTCAACTTTAACCTCCCAAACTCTTTTTTCACTATTTTGCTTTTGCTTCACCTACCTCAAGTCTACCCTTAGATCAGCTTCTACTATGACATTACATATAATTCCTCATCAAACTTACAATGGATGGATTTTCTTTTACCCCATTTAGCAATTCATTAAGGTTTTACATTTTATCAAAATGTGTTTGTGTTCGAAAGCTTATGTCATCTTTCCATTGTATTACTGCACTCGGGTGAGAATGGTAATCGCTTTATTTTGAACAGTAAACTCAGGATATTTTTATTTACCAAGTAAAAGTTAAGAGAAAGTTTTGCTTTCTCTACCCATCATCGTAGAATGAGAGGTGTATTCGTTCTGTCAACACGTTTGCAACGCCCAGAAGGAAGCATTAGAGATCCCACAAAGATATGTATTCTTCATCAGCATTACATTCTGGATCGATTTAAGCATGTCCGTCTGTCCATCTGCATAAAATTTTTCTCAATATTCTCCTGGCCCCAAAATAGAAGCTATCGAATTCCAATTTAAAAGAAATATTCAAAGTTCCTGCATGGCCATTTCGATCGAAGGTGACGCTCACAGTATCACGCAAATTGAGAACACCTCTGTTTTTCAAAAGGAGTAAAAAATTGGTTTTTTGCTCATTACTCATAAACTATAGCAAATAAATGTACAAAAACATGAAAGCATATTCTATGGGCGATGTTGTAGCACCTGTACACAAATGGAAAAAAAATGCCCCCATCTACCTACTAGTGTAGTGTAACAGCATTTCATTTTTTGCTTCAATAAACTTGCAAGGCGCAGAAACAAGCTCCATTCTTGGCCAGTTTCACATTTAGGATCCACCTAAATATGTCGGTCAGTCTATCTGTCCGTCTGCTCCACTATGTAGTATCTGCACTAAACAGTTAGCCCTTGGGGAAATGAAGATATCGACTACAAAGCTGCAAGAAAATTTGGAGGTGACGTAAACTTTTCAAGGACACGCCTACAAAGCCCACACACACCTAACACAAAGCCTTATTACGAAAAAAGAAAAAATTAGGGGTGCCACTCCTAGCTACAGGGGATGAAAACTTAGTTGTTTTACTTGTTTTGTCGTTTTGAGGATAACTGTGCCGGGTATAAAAGATTCGGTCACGACCGAACATCATTTTTTTACTTGCTCTTTTTTTCTTTCTATTTTTGCCTTTGATAAATCAATTAAAAATTGTTTAATCCTATCTTCTAATGCTTTAGAATGTATGACATTAATTGGTTATGTAAATAGAATTTAGTAAAACTGAAGTAATGCATATTGTAGTTGTTGTTTAATCAATGACACTTTTTTTTCTTTTCATACCCATGACCGAACGATGAGTGGTATATTCACTTTTGTCAAAATGCTTGCAACGTCCGGAAGGAAGATTCAAAGATCTTACGAGCTATATATACTCTTGATCAGCATCAAATTCTGAATCGATTTAAGCATGTCCGTCTGTCCGGCCCATCTGTTCGTTTGTGTCGTATTTGTTGTACACATTCCCCTGGCCGCAAAACTGAAGCTACCGACTTCATATTTGGCAGAAACATTAGAAGTTCTTGCATCATTTTACCTTATTGATGACGTATGTACAAATACAACTAAAATTTTCGTGATTCATATTATAGGATAATTAAAAGGACATTCACTAAAAATCTATACGCTCACCTTCAGAGGAATTCCTTAGAGCCGTTTCCTCCTTCTTTCTTGTTCTCCAATGCTTGATAATTGCTGTGTTCGTCCCTAGTTTATTATTTCCACGTTACTTGCGCTACGATCGTCACTCTTCTCTATCACTTCTATCACATCGGAATGTTCAACAAATACCACATCAACATAATGTGTTGTAATACTTAATCTCTTATGATTATGGTGATTTCATTTTCATATCCATTGGTGAAAATGATAAAGTAATGCGAAGTATCAATGTACACAACGGCTAAATTCCATAAATTTAACCTTTTCGAGCATAAAATAAAAGCTCTGCCTTTAGTATGACTTATTTATTCAGTGTATATAGAGGCTAACCATGAAACACTCAAAATTGCATTTCCGTCATCATTACTTTTGTTGTTTGATTTGAAGAAATCTGCTGCCGAAGCCCATCGAACACTTTTACTAGGTTATGGTGACGCCGTCATATCCCAATTGTCATATCTTAATTGTCGATTTCGGTTTCAGCGATTTAAAACTAGTGAGTTTGATGTTAATGACAACAAACGGCCTGGGAAACAATAAATTGCACGACTTATTGGACGAAACCCTCAAAGAAAGTTCAACCGGCTTAGTAGTTCATGAATCATGAATTGACCGAAAATGCCATCACCACCCGTTTCAACATCGCGGTTCCGTTGCTTGCCAGGCAAGAAAAAAAAGTTTTCTACAGACGCATAGTTAACGGTCAGCCATACGTTGTAAGAGCTTTCAACGATAGACCGTTGCAGCTCGAATGGGAAGTTCAGTCGCAGCCAACGTATTTGCCAGATACAGAATCTTCTGATGACCACTTGTTCAGATCGATGCAGCTTGGTTGGCACGCGCTTCCAAAACGCTGCAGAAGTGCGACAATAAGTCGATGATTGGATCGCTGCCAAACCTTCCTTCCATCCTTCTTTCGACACGGCGTCTTCATGTCACTAGAAAAATGGGAAAGAGTTATAGAAAACTATTGAAAATATTTTCATTTACATATACGGCGCCAATTTTTGTCAATAAATGCTTTTTCAAGAGAAAAAATGATCAAAATACATGCAAACACCTAATAATATGTTAATTTAACCAAAAACGTGCCGGTAAATAAATTTTTTAACTGCAATTTTTAACTGAAGGTTAAATTATTCGATTTTACAAATATACACTTTCTTTAAGACATTGTCAGATGACGAGTTTTTACTTATTTTGATTCACTTTGTTTCCTATTGTGAATTAATTTCTTAATCGATTTTTTTAATCTTATGCCGTTCGAAAATATCTTACTTTAACTTAGTATGAACTTAACTGCAGTAGAAGTTACAGTCCAGTTGCTGCTAAATGAAACTTCAACAAATTTAACTTTTACTGAAAACGATCCTTGAACGACGTCCACTTCAGCTTCGTATCGCCAAATAATAAACTAAACCTTATGAGAAAAGAAACTTAATTAATCTTTCTCTGCACCCGGTCTCTCTCTGTTCTTTCTATTTAGCCTTCTATCTATTTATCTATCTATCGATTTACTTCCACCTATCTTTTCTTTTTTAATGGATGGTGGCACACTGCCACAGTTTGGGCCCTTGGGATCATTCTACCTCATCCATCCTCGCATAAGATAACGGATTCCGATTTCGCCTTACTGGGGCTTTGATCCGAAGTATTTCGCGCAAACAATTTCTCCAATCTTTCCATAACCCTTAGCACGGTCGCTAGTAGGGTACATGGTGTAATTGCCAGACATAGTTAGAAAACAGCGCGCTGCTTTATACGAAAGTCGCACGTGTTATCTGCTCGCAGGCTTATAAACCCCAAAGACAATTGTAGTTCCAACTTCCTTGCGAATCATTTTCCCATCCTAGTTGCCAGTCCCGTATCATGTTCTGTTGGAATGTTTCTTATTAATGTGCAGATATCGTTGTTACCTTCTTCCACTGTTCTTTTTCCTTTTTTTCCCGTTGTGAGCATATAAGCACTCTGTCAGGAGCAATCTTTACCCATCTATCTATCTCTATATCTGTGTCTCCCTTCTTCGCTATATCTCAATTTACGCAAAATACTGCATTCTGCAAACCATTTAGAAAGTTATTTATGTAAAATTTTCACCCAGGGAATGCATACGTATCAAATAACCTTAAACACAAAAATTAATGACACTTCAATGGATAATTTAAACACGTTATAATGCACAGAGCAATACAGTACAAAAGATTAGATTCTACATTTTTAAGCGCATAGATGTAGAGAAGAGCACAAAACGAAAAAAAAAAAATGTAGGTAAATCCCGCATATGTACGAGTAGGTATTAAATATTAAATGTGTGGTAACATACATATATACACACACGCAAGCAAGACAGCCATTTTTGAGTTGAAGTGAACTTCAGTACACATCACCTGATGTGAATATACGAAAGAGAAGTATTCATCAGTTCACCATTTATGGATCGAAGGCTTTAGTTTTTTTCTTTCTTTTCTGCCGACTTTCTTATATTGAGGTTGGATCTGTCGGCAGAAAAGCACAAACGTTCACCTATCCATCCCATATAAACTTTAGCGATTTTGGAATTTTCAATGGCAGCAAGGCCAGGTTTCAAGTTAATCGATGTAGCATTGGGTCTCGGAATGCAAATTTTTGTGTTTTCCAAAGGGGATCACAAACATTGCAAATAAATGAAATAAAAATTACGCGAGGCATTTGCTAAATGTTTACATTCTTTAGAAAAATGCATTAAGGATATATCATTATATATATATATATATATATATATATATATACGTATATATTCAGATTAGTAGAAGTAGAAGAATTAATATTTGATTGTCTTTCTTTTTCTCTGTCTGCTGTCCGTCCGTCCGGTGGGATTACAATTCAGTGCATGCCCTACAAGAACAAACTTTATACAAATTTTTATCTATTACTCTCCCCACTTTGGGTTGGTGATCTAATAGCAAAATCTATTATTAAAATTTTTTGCTTTTTTTACTACGAAAAATTTGAATTTGAAACTTTAGATTAAGTAGTCAACTTTTATTCAATAAAATGCTTCTATCAAGTTCGAAATTCAATCAAATCGAAAGAAGGAATCAAGTGTTCAGATTATCCAAAAAAAAAAATAGAAAGCTCTTTGTACCTGTAGCGTATACGTTCACGTAACACTACCTTTTTTTTTTGTTTTTGTATGAATGCTTGTACAGGCAAATCTGATAAAAATACGATTATTAATGTGGAATATATATACGATAGGCTTAATGATTCGCACATCGGGTGAATGAATAATGGTAGGCATTAACGGAATTCGTCTCCAACCGAATATAACATTTTTCTTGTTTTTGACATATATTTAGAAGTATTCGTGTGTACGCGTTTGTGTGTATTAACTAGTAAAATAATTTAGAACGAAATTGTAGCCACAAACAATATGGCTACAAATGAGACCCTGCTTGAATGGCAAGAAAATTACAATGATAACAACAACATATACATACATATATATATATATATATATATATATATATATATATATATATATATATATACGTGTATGCATTACCTCCGAAAGAAGACCAAGTAAGCTGAAAGGGGATATGTGCCGTATGACATGAGTTTATTTAACTTGAGGTAAACTGTCAACTCAGTGTTTAGTAATTTATTAGAGATTCATCTTAATTTGTGTTATAAGGGAGTACGCTTACAAGGACAAAAATGTCTAAAGGCATAACTATATATATATATATACATATATTTATATATATATATATATATATATATATATACATGGATAATCTTATGAAAAAAACTTGCATTACATGGGAAGGTAAAAAGTAAGGATTTGTGTTACATGGAATGTATATGTATATGGGATGTATATACGCACGCAGTTATTAACAATATATCCACATAGAGGACAAGAAGATAAGACGAACAAGTCCTCACGAAGTGTTGAAAGCAATTTAACATAGTTTATTTAGACTGCCAGTATATACGATACGGCCACCTGAATATTCTATATGTTGGTTTTATGTCATTTGTGGCCTCCTTCTACGCTTGTTAATGTAAGCAAGCACCGATTGACAACATGCAAGAACCACAATGCGTTTGTTAGAATGATCGGTATATACGTAGTAGTATATAAAACTCAATTCATACCGAGAGAAGTTATTTCAATTTCTTAACTTGTTTTGTATACCGACAGTATATACTCGTACATATAAATTAATATAGTCGCGTTGTTAGTTGCTGTTATTTCAAATGGCAACCGCTGCCATTGTCGCCGCTGCGTGATAACACGTAGTATATTACGAAACACCTACACACCGAAAATGTGTCAGTTAAAGTTAACGTTGTTGCTGTTACTGCTACTGTTGCTATTGCTGTTGCCATTGCTATTGTTGTTGTTGTTGCTATTATTATTATTATTATTATTATTATTATTATTATTATTATTATTATTACTATTATTATTGTAGTTGTCATTGTCATTTCGTTAATATTTGGCACGTTCGTTTCCCCATTAGCGGGAACGTATACGTATGCATACGTAGCTTATTTAACGAAGGATTTTCAGTTTCCTGATAATTTTTGTGTAAAATCTTAGTCAAATGTACATCATTTCGTATGTAAATTTATTGCGAATTTCTATGCAATGATGTCGCCGCATGCTCGAACATGTTAATGTTCGCGTAAAATTAACTTTTCAAATATGCACAGATGTGTATGTGTGTAATTATGTGGGTATGTGTCAATTATTATGATTAAAGCTGTCATTAATCGAATATTTCATTTCGCTATATCACGTGTTAAGACTTTTAAATCACAATCTGACTCGAAATAAGTCGGGAACGAAGGATAAACATCTTAAAATAGTAAAATTTCTTCACACTGATGCTAGTTAATGTGCTCTCATTCGAATAAACGAATTAAAATTATTTTACTCCTGAATGTATTCAATACATTTTGCATGCTAATAACTATGATTTACATACATACGTACGTACGGACGTACGTCTATCTATACGCCTGAAATGATAATTTCTCAATAAACTTTCTAAAATAGCAACAGATTTTCAGTGAAACCAAGCGAAAGGTTTGTATAAATTTATAAACAAACGCATTTGCAGAAATATATTCACACACACACACGAACACACGCATCTACAAACATATTTAAAAGTTTACATCCACATAGATAGAGAGAGAGAGAGAGAGAGAGAGAGAGTCAGAGAGAGATCGCATAGTTCGATTTTATCATTTTTTCGTTTATCACAATTGTGCTTGTGTGTGAAAGTGCATATTGCGCTAATGACTACAAAGCTATGGCGTCATTATCGCATTTAACTGTAAACACTACGCAACATTTACTGCAGTTGGCCGACAGACTTAGCTTACGCTTACAAAACTATGGTCAAGTAGTCAGACAAATGGCAAATAATGTTTTCATAACCAACACAGATGAGTATACTAACTAAGTTATTCCGTGCGTAAGATACGGGAAAAAAGAATACACTGGACGCTGTTATATACATACATTTTTCATTATATTCTTATAATCAGCTTAAGCTTTTAAATCGACCAAGAGATAATGTTATCCTGAGTTTATTTTCAAAAAAAACAGAAGCAGATTCTGTCATGAGTGAACGTGCAAGTCTGAAAAACTATAATATTTCAACAGACTTTTTTTAATGCACAATATGAGGCTTGGTAGGTTTCGCAAAGCAAATTGTTTTTGTTTTTTTTTTGTTTGCGTTCTTTTTACTTAACCTCTCTGGAACAATAAATCAAAAAGTTTTTCTAAATCTGACTCAAAATGTAATGAGGAAGCACCCAGTCCCATGGGACTGACTTGGAATTCTTATCTTATAACTGCAGATAAAATCAGATGAAATGAGGCAAACTCTGTGCTACGGTAAGCTCGAGAAGAATGATTCTCAGAAAACACGTTCCAAGTTTCAGTTTTAAAGAAACTTTAGTTTTATCTTCAACCTGTGATGCTTGTAGCAAACAATTGATTGCTTGGCCTGACACATTTCTACGACCGTTTGTAGGATTGAGTTTAAGTTTTTTTTTGTCTTCTATTACTCTTATTGCTTGCTAAGTTGCCTATACACTTTCTCACAATATCACTATCTATAGAGCCCCTAAGACTGTATTCGGGAAGTGGGCTTTCTCTGCACTACCTAAAGTATACCCCATCTTTCTTTCTTTTTTTTTTTGGTTAGACTTGGGTCTATTTAAGCCAAGGAAAGGATCATGTTATTATGTAATAAGTTCTCTCTTGAAATGAGAATAACTTTTTTTAGGAAAATAAAATTGTTATTAAAGTAGTCGTAGTTTTTGCGAACCGAAGAATCGGTTTAATGAAAAAATTAAATTTTCTAACGTTCATACCGTTTCTAATCTCGACGATTTATAGGTAGATTGGGTATAGGTATCGCTTGAAATGGATTAAATCGTTCATCTTTTGAAAGCCTTATCTTTTATCTGATAAATTACAAGAGATTTCTAAATAAATTTCTCTTTTCTTCAACTATAAATAAAACTCCAGCCTTCCGTGTACATTACATGTAAGATACTTAACAGAGACTATTCCTGCATATAACAGCAAGTTCCTACTTTCTGAACAACTTATATGAATAAAATGTTGTTATACAAGGGCTGACTGTTTCATGTTTCTGCAGCTCAGGAATGGAGCATTAGAGTACTTCTAATCATAACGGTCCCCTAATTTAGATCATTTTTGCAAGATCACAAGGAAGTCTGAATGCGGTCTGAACCGTAAGTGAATTTTATGTTTCTTCTTTTATTGAAATCCCTCCTAAGGCATTCATTATTTCTTTCACTATTTATTTTATTCTTTCAAATCAAATACTTTTTCGACTTGATATCTGGGAAGAGTTCATGAATGATGTTCTAAATGTCAAACTTTCGGCTTTCATTTTTTCAGTTTTAAATATTGCCACAGCATGCATACATGCCTGGTCACGGCCGGGATAAGCGAACATGGCCAAGTTGTTTCTGATGATGCTCTCTCAAAAGTGTATATGCTTAGTGACCTAACTAACACACTACGCCCTTATCCAGCCATAAACCATCTCATTTCGTATATGTGTATATACATATATATATATATATATGTTTTTTTTTATATGCATATACACACATATATGACCAATTGCTCAGGTCGTACCCCATGCAGCACGATGGTATTCAGAAAGAAGCGGCGAAAAGCAGAAGTAGAAAGGGATATAGACAGAGGCCGCGACCGGGGAGATGTGTGCCAAATCAGCGAAAGCACGGCGTCTACGGAGCACTCACACTATATAGTTACGAGCACATACCAATTGTAATCAAAGTAAACGTTTGGACCACGCCCAAATTTTCATATATGGTACATCAGTCTTCGAATAGATCCTCTCACTTGCAGGATTGCCTTGCAAGCTGATGGCTGCCGGACATCGCTCCTTATTCACCTGATAGGTCTGCGCGCTTTGTCTGCTTAAGCAATCAAAGCAGGTGCAGACGTTAGAAATATAGCGATATCTGTAAGTGACGTGTGATCTACCGCACTGAGAACTGAACCCGTACATATCGCGCTTTTTAACTACAATACTTGGCTATGCAGTAATCCAGTTGTCCAATTGCTTATACAGCTGTGTAGTGCAAGTGAATATAGTTTGGAAAACTATTTGTAGTCCCTAGATGTTGGGTGTCTAGAATTCGACTTAAGACCGCGTGTAGTTTTTTTACCTTTTGTTTTTAGATTTCACATGCAAATCAAGATAATGGTTGTGTTGTGTAAAATACATACAAATGCAAACAGCAAGAAAATCGTTACCAATGCAGATATATTGGTTAGAAATCTGAATTTCTCACCAAAGTGCCATGAACCGATACCAATACACCAACATATATATATATGTAAGTACAGATATACAACACATACGTACATGTGCTCGACAATTGCGATTGAGTGTATGTGCTTATGTCTGCTTTTTATGATTATGGGGAAAGAAGAATTGAGTGTACAACAACATTCTGATTTTCGATTATGTTCATTTGGCAAATGTGTATGAAGCTGGCATTAAGTGTATTCTCAATGTTGTCATGGTCCTCAGTTTAATGGACTTTGAAACGTCACTATTGTGGCTGGAGAAAAAGTCTATTTACACTTCATAAAAGGCAGCAGCAAGTGCTTGAAACCTTTGTATTCCTTTCGGATTTTTGTAGAATGCGAATACATACGAGCAATAAAATGGGAAGAAGACGAAGAAGAGGGGAAGGAAGAGAGTAACCCACAGTTAACAAATACTGCTTTAGATATCCAATATTACTAATATACTTTAAGTATTTTTATGCTAATTTTTTGTTGTTGTTGTTGTTTTTTTTTCAAATAGTGCAACGCAAATTTTTTGCAAAGGTGTTCATATAAACAACGACATACTGGTTTAGCAGTCGTTCAGGTTTTTATATATAAAACAGCCGCAAACACAGTAACTGCGAAAGCTTTACTTAAGCCTAATGCAATTTCCTTTTGTTGGTTAAAGGAAAGAGAGGCGAAAAGAAGCTCTTAACTTTGTACGAGTGCATGCACAAGAACACAAGCCCATACACACACACACATACAAACACACACATACAGACGCTTGAATGAGCTGTAATCCTACATTTTCTGTTTTGCCACAAGGATTTCAGATAAATATAGAAACACTCGTACCTACAAATATATGCTACGCAAACTACTAACACATAAACAAATGATTTGGTCGGAGTGAGTATTGAGTATTCGCTTTACGCATTGCTCGGTTTCTACAGTTTGTTGTAACAATTTGAATGAGGCTCGTTTATCAAAATCCGGATGCGTGTGTGGATCGGTTTGAGTGTGTGTAAAAGTGATACTGGGAAGGAGTTAACAAGGATTTCTATTTCTTATTTTCTTTTTTTTACCTTTTTGCGGGCAACTGTGGGAAACGATGTAAGAAGGATTTCTGAACTTGAAGGAAGAAAAGTAATTGATTGATTGTTTTCGTAATATGACAACAAATTAAAGTTTTAGAATTATGGTAAGGATTATGGTAACAAAATAAATAAATAAATGTTGAAAGAGAGATGAAGTGAGATGCACTAAAACGTAATCGCACCGCATCTTTCTTGAGATTTTAGGTTTAGTGCGATAAGACTAATGTTCTCTTCTAGTTTCTTTTTCTATTCGCAAAATAATTTTATGAAACGACACACATGCGTTACAGATGCTTTCTCATGCTTTTTTATTAAACTTTATGCATAAAAAGAAAATCTCGCGCATTTATTTTCTTTATTTCTTTGAAATATTTTTCGTTTCTATCCCGCCTCCCATAACCAGTCACATACACATATTGCCGACCTACCCACTTAACTACGTAGTTAACTTTCATTCTCCAATTTGGTCCTTTTACTGAAAATGACACCATGGTGTGTAAAGCCCTTAAAGCGTCATCATCCCTTCATTGTATATATGCATAACTCCGTTATTCAATGTGTGCTGCACGTATACCCAGTAAATTCAAATTGGCAATAAAGCTGCCACCAGAAGAAGGAAGAGAAAAAAAATAAATAAATAATGGAAGAAATGAAGAAGAAAAAAAAAACATACAACGACAACACACAGAGATTGAAATTTGCTGGTAAAGACAGTAATAATTGAAGTTATGCTGTGTGAAGAAAAAAAAAAAAACAAAAAAACAAAAAAACAAAAAAAAATCAAAAATTTAAAAATGGATGGAAAAACTAACTATAGAAAAAATAATCTTGTTTTCTTTCATTTTGATTCTATTACTTTTATTTCTCATAATCTTTTGTTATTTCTTTTGTTTGTGTAAAGTTCCATCATTGCGTTAGTTTAAAGTGTGACAAATAGACAATTGAAAAAAATTTCCCCCAGAAGCAATTAGTAGACATTGATTAAAGGAATCTTTTGTTGGTTGCTCTTTCCCCAAAGAAAAATGAAACGAAATATCATAAGATTTTTTAAAAGTGTTTTCTAAGCTTCACAACGGAAAATTTATTTCTTTTTTTCTTTTTTTTTTTTTTTTTTTGTAAAACATACATAAAATTGCTTACTTATCGACACAAATATGATGAACGAAATTTCGTCTCTTAGGGAACGTAAACTGTCCCGAGCGGAAGGGAAATTAAAACACAAAGCATTCGAATAATTCTTTAGCATTCGATGAAATGTGTACCCATAACGAAGTATTAGATAACTAAACGTTTAATTATACCAAGTCAAATAATGATATCTACCTCAAAAGGAACCAAAGAAAATGTGAGAGCAAAAAAAATTATAGAAGGAATAGGAAAACCTATTAAATTCATAGGCATAGAAAATGAAAAAAGTAATAAAAAACTTTCGACTCGACTATGCTCTCGAATCGCTATATTGTCTCTCCCATTTTTACGATCACTCCTCAGATAACGATTTATTTGGAAAAAATTTGTAATTTTTAGAAATCTCCCGAGAAAAATCGCTGGGTAATAAATAGTAGTACCGCATATTAAATTGATGAAGAATTGCTTGAGATAAGATGGATCAACTCTTTAACACTCTTCCCGAACGAAGAGAAAACTTTTATATGGCAGCAGAATCTAAATTTAAGTATTTTTTTCACGGAAATAACGGGAAGATTAATAAGGTCTTCGACAAGGACAATAACTTTGCGAAATTTAAATGACTTCAGCTATTGTTGGAGCCACCCTCCCATACGAAGGCTCCCGTCAAAAGTGTGCGAAGGTATAATTACGAAAATAAATGAAGAATTGTATTGGATCAATTGGTATAAGATATTTAATGGACGTCCTTGTCTGACTGCAATGCTTTTGCTTTTTGTAAATGAAACTTGAAAGGGACAGGGACAGAGAGAGAGAGAGAGAGAGAGAGAGAGAGGGGGGGGGGGAGAAAGGGGGAGAGAGAGAGAGAGAGAGATAGCTAGATAGATGGATGGATAGATAGAAAGAATTTCATCGTTGTACGGCATTAAAAAACTTCGAAATATTTATTTGTTTCATTTCTTTTTCTTTTCGCATGATCTGAACAGAACATGTGTTTGTCTTTTGCAAGAATCGAAGATGTGCCTTACATGCCTTACACACAGCTAGGGAATTATGGTGCGTGCATGGTTCGAGCTTCCATAAGAAAAATTACAATCCGCTGTCTGCTGTCTGAACAGCCTTTTAGTCGAATTTCTAAGAACTGACTGACGGTGAAAATTTCTACTATTTGCGACAGCTCGAGGATACTCTTTCCCATACTCTTACTTTTTTTCAACTGGAACATACACTTTTGAGCATTTCTCTGTACATCGAATGCTTCGAAGATTAAGTAACAAAGTCGTTTTTATCTCTTGGCTAACATTTACATACCACCAAATTTGCTATCAAAAATTTCGAGTTCAAGTATTCAAGCATACACAGAGGGGGTGAATCGCTTAGACGAGATGCAAGTATTAAGCTCAGATGGGCAGTAGATTTGGTACATGAAACAATGGAAACTAAACAATACCTACATAAGACAATTAAAATTATAAGTTTACCCAAAATTCACGTATAATAGAAAGTAGGCGTTCATATTCCTCTTCTTCTTTTCTTTTTTATCTTTTTGTACCCTACAGTACATATGGTACAGAATATGTTAGATTTATGCGGACGTATGTAACACCCAGAAGGGATAGGCCCACTTTTTATTATACTGATCGCTTGTCTGTCCGTCTGATGTCTGTCCATATATTTTCGCGCTCAATCTACACGCCGCCATTTTTGAGCTAGTTTGAACTTAAGACTTAGTTTGACCTAATTAGCGACACTATCGGAAACGGTTCGGATCGGACCACTTTATCTACCACTTCGCAGATAAAGTCTCATCCTAATGTTCATATGTGGAGAGAAACTGCAATTGTCAAAATCTGGCGACAAAACTTGCTCACTAATTCTAGTTTGACATTCTAAATTGATATGAAAAATTTGGTTCAGCTTGGGCAACTTTCTGAACCCTCTCTCCTATAACTATTACTAGGAAAACTGAATCTTTACATGGTAAAAAGTAACGATTCCCAAAAAATTAATATGAGGAAATTTAGATCACATAGTTCTATTTTTTAGAACCTAACATGTATAATGGTTATCATGAAAAGCAAGGCCTTGTATGGAGAGAAAGTATAATTTCTAGTTTTCCCTGACGAGAACTAAACGATAATAAAACGTTTGGGAAGTAAAGTAGGTTTGCTAAATTTGGACCGTGTCATATGAAGTTTTGGGCATCTTCCAATACGCTGGCTTTTATGAAAGTATGCCTTTGCATGTCAATAATGCGTCATTTTTGGTGTGTTATTACCAGAAACAATGAACAACCGTACTACGCGAGGTGGTCGTCCTTGTCCTTGTCGACTACAATGCTACTAATTGTTTTCTTTTGTGTAGTTATTCTACTCGGTTTTGTCTTTTTTTTGTTCATAAACTGCACAATATATTACGGAATAGCATATCATGTCAGTATATGGGTTCGAAGGCTTTACTGGCAGAGATCTACTCTTTCGGTGGAATGTTCGATGATGATGAAGCTCAACTTCGTTGATACAATAAGTAAATTATTTCTCGGTCTACATGGCATCTAGCACCATCTTGTTGAAATCAAATGTCGTCGGCATCGGCATCATTCCTGATTATCATGTACTGACGGCGAGCACCATGATCGCTCGCATATTGCTTGGCCGACCGCGTTTTTGAAAATTAATGATCTTAAGACCCTTCCAGAAACAAATCCCTCTCAAATCTTGACATATTAGATGTGCATTGGTTTTTGAACAGTCGCTCATGGATTTACTCAACCGCAACTGCGACAAGTTTGGTAGTCAGTCAAGCCATCAAGATGAAAATTAGCTCAAACTTCAAATTTTGCGGAAGTTGTGGATCACTCTGTATAACGAGATGTCGTCACCAAGCGACACATGAATTCGAAGGACTTGGCGTTCATTTGTACCAAAATGTTTGTATATTTTATTCGAAATTTTTTCGTTTTCCTGTCAATTAGCTAATTGTATATGTGTGTGACACGGTTACTTATTCGAATTAGAATTGTATTCACTCCCACCCACTTTTTAGTAATGAAAAATTTTCCAAGCTTGTGAATATCGACAATTCACCGCATACTTGATGGCTTTCTTAGTTGCCTTAGTAACTTGACGGCAAATCAATTTCAATCCATCCATTCATCCATCCATCCATTCATTCATCCATCCATCTTTCACTAATCCCTTTGAGGAAAAAAGCAACGAAAGCAATATTTCGTTGCCGTTTCAGGCCAATACATACACCCAACCATATTTATGTGTTAATGTTTTCCAAATTTTATTTCAAAAGATTTTATTTAATTAAATTTTCCCCTAAAAATTAATAAAGTCAGCTATGTTTTGTTATTATTTTTATTATTTCATTTTTTCTGAGTCTGTCTGTTGGCGTCATTATCAACACAATTTTTCTTGTGCATGAAATTTGTAAATCGTAACAACATGTTTTTTTCGTTGATAATATTGTCTTCTGACCACAAAACGTTTTGAAAATGAACGACAACGATATGTACAACAAAAAGTGGCTGTAATGCCTGTCACTATATATTTTAACGAAAACTTCGCACACACGTATCCGCACTTATAATCTAAAAATACAGTCAACACGGTTTGCTACCTAAACTGAATAAAACCCAAAGGACAATTGTCGCCAACATCCACGAAATATTTTGCTTTTGTTTGCTCCCATAAAAAGAGAAAAGGAAACAAAAACAAAATTCATAAAACATAAAATAAGTAAACAAACTATTGTTGCCTTAGAATGCCGCCCGGCACCACCTAAACCAAATGTGAACAAAAATGTACAGTTTTCCGTTCATGTTTAGCGACTAACACATCCGTTCATATAGAAACTTTAAGTAAATCGGATAAATGTTATTGCAAACATCCATTTTGATATCGGCTAAGATCATTATATTATATGGATGAAAATATATTGAAATTCTTGAATTTTATCTAAGATTATTTGAGCCTTCGTATCCCATGCACCTTGTAGTACAACGGTATATAAAACTTGTGCCGATGCATCCAACACCCAAACGGACTTGAGATAGAACCATCTTTTATTATACCGATCTATTCATGATCACCTTCTGAATCGATTTAAACATGTGTGTCCGTCTCCCTGTCTTCTTTCTTTGTGCTCAACCCATAGACAACAACTTTTGGAAAATTTTTTATGAAATTTGGCAGCCCGAAGATAAAGGCTATTGAAAATAACTCGGGTCGAACGAAACTGCCTTATACCGAAAACTCCTTATATGAATAACTGCAAGTTAATATAGGGTGACCCGTGGTCTACTGTAACGAAAACGTACATATTTGTCAGCAAAAGTAAGAGACAATCCCAGACAAAGCAAACTTCCAGGTATAAAGCTGGCTATAAAAATATTGCATCATCAGTACGCATATGGAAAAGTTTTTAGAAATTATAAGAGAAGAGTAGAATTTGCTTGCTATATAACACTGAAAAGGATGGCCGAAGAAGCGCGTGAAGGAAGTTAATCGTAATAAACTAATTGTGAAATCAAGTTGAGATAATCGAGCTCAGTTGCTGATAACGCAAAGTTTAAGTCGATTTTTATTAGAAAATTTCTTCTTCCTTATGAGTTGCTTCTCTTTTTGTCCTGTTAGTCGTTTTAAGGTACACGTAACAATGCTTTATCCAGATTTTTTAAATGATTTTCGCAAAATAATCTTTCTTTGTTTATTTAGACTCACCGTACCGCTACAAATCGCGAGTTTAATGAAACCTTTTTTTTTCTCTTTGTATCGAAAATGACGATAACGATAAGTGGGGTCACTGGAACCCCCCGTAACCGGTAGACTGATTGTTAGAATGCCACGAAATTTTGCCAGGTATCGTTTGAAAATTGACATTATCCTGAAATTGTTTGATCTGTTAATAGTGTAGCCAAATATTTATCAGACCGGAGAGTTATTGAGTGACATGTTTCCTTGGAAAAGTTTCGAAAGGAATAATTCTTGCTCTGTAGTACATCGATTAGTGATTAGCTAAGCGATAGAGTTATCGTTGGTCGTAGCTAGAGTGAATATTGCGGTCGCCGTTTCTCTATCTCTCTTTTTACTTTCTTTTGATCATGGCGGGGTTACACAAATAGCGACATCTCCTGAGTGATTGCTCCAAAGCATTTGTGAATGTTACGAAAATAATGAAATACATTCGCGGTCCCACCATAATGAATATAAGAACTTGGTCAAGCATAGTGTGAGGGTGTGGGTGGAGTTTGCATTTCAGCAAATTCAAGTTACTAGAAACACATTTTCACTGTGCACGTATATATGATGAATATCTAAATTTTGCTCGAACACAAGCTTTTCAAATCGCTATTGTTTAACACTGTGAGCACAAAAAAAAAAAAAAAAAAAAATATTTCTGTTTTTATTATTGTTATAGAAATTTTTTATAAAAATAATATGTTTTAGTTCTTTAATAAAACATTACGTTTTTTATTGAATGTAAGAGTTACATGCACGCAAGCATTCACATACGCACACAGGCATGCATACATACATGCATATATATATAGATATATATGCATACGCTTCCATGCATACACAAACATGTTTAAACGCAAATGCTTGCAGCAGTTCATGAATATTAGAGAGAATTTTACATTTGATATATTGACGGAAAATTTTCATTCTCCCCAGTGCTCTCCAGACAATTACATGAAAAAATATAACCATTCATGTTTGTGTGTTTGTTTTTTGTTACAGCAGCTTTTCACCATTTGTTGATGTATAAATTTCTATGTTAGTTTATTTTATAAATTATTTTTTTTTTTTTTTATTTTTTTTTTTTTTTTTTTTTTTTTTGTTTTTTTTTTTTTTTTTACACAAACATTTTTATATTCAAACATAAATAAAACAATATATTTAAACTATAAATTTAAACAGTTTGTAAATTTCTCTTTTATGTTTTGTTTTGTTTTGTTTTTTGCAAGAGAGAATAATATGGAAAAGCATGAATGTGTGTTCTATGTAAACATTTTAAAATTAACTAACCAACACATGTGTCCATAGAGTAGAAGGAAAAGGAAAAGGAAAAGCTGTTGAAATGCCGTTGAAAAGCTAATGAAATAAATTTTTTTTGTTTTTTTTTTATTTTATTTTATTTAAAAACAAAAACTAAACGGATTGAATAATTTGTATTGAATTCAGTTACCAAGAGTAAATTGAAAGCGCAGAGCGAAAAGGCAAAAAAAAGAAAAATGGTTAGATTCCGTTTCATTCATTAATGTGCGCAGATATGAAAAGTGAAGTAAATGAATGAGTGCATCATACTTTTAATTACCCACTTACACTTAACAAGGTTGCACAGTTCTATGTTCTCGGTTCTATGTTCACATACCGATGATGAGAGTTTACTAAATTTCTCTTTAGATTTGCGCAATAAGCGTAAAGTTCACTGTAAAGCTTTCTTCAGATTTGCCAAAGTCCATCTGGGTTGCGTTGATAGCATTCTTGAAATCATTAAAATTAAAATTAAAAATATGAAACGATAGAACGTAGATGGATCGCTTCAATAATGAGGGCGCACGGCTGAATATCATCATAAAACGCAATTCAAAGCAGTTCACCGCACAGGCATAACATTTATGCTTCAAGTCGCGACTAAGTTAAATACTTTCTTGTCCAGATAAAAATATTATTAAAAAAAAAAAAAATACAAAATACAAAATTGAGTTTTTTGTTTCCTTGTAAATGCTACCGAAATATAAAATAGAAACCAAGAATCGATGCACTGGTTGGAGCTGGGGCTTGGTACGCAAGTCAATACGTGTTTATGCGTTTCGCAATGAGTACGTAAAGTAATTGTTGTTTGTGGCAAGTGACATGTGCCGTGATTCGATTCGCTCGATTCCTCTCAAGTTTAAACAGAATACCTAATAAATTTATATAAGCATTCCGTAGAAAATTATTTCCTATCTATTCGTGCCCTTAAGAAGATTTAGGGAAAATTTTCGTTTTGTTGTGTAAGTATTCGGTTGCCTTACTTTGAATTATGAATTAATGAATTATTTATAATGAAATCTGTATTGAATTGAGAATAGAGTATAACTGCATGTTGCGTAACAGATCTTCTGTTAATTAAGTTTTAAATTTTTCTAACTTTCGGTTTAATATTTTTCGAAACTTCATAACTCATAGGTCAATAAAATGCATGCAATCAACTAAGTAAAACAAGTGCAAACATTATGTTGAGACATAAGCCACTACTCCACAGTCGTTTATACAACGACTTTTCAAAATAAGTTGTTATGTGGGAAGCGATCGAAATAGTGGTTCGAAACCACTTAGCGTTCGTTCTTAGACAAAGACAGCTCGGTGGACCAAATCTCATTAAAATATCTTTAAAATTTGCTACCTTTACGTTGAACAAAAGCTTACAAGACACACAGACGGACGGACCGACAAGCTCAGAATCATTTTCTGAATCGATCAGTATATTAAAAGGTGGTCCTGTTCCATGTCGATCCGTACAAATTTAATGTACCGCAAGTGGTGTAGGATTTAAAAGAAAAAAACAAAGCATAACTCATTACTCCATAGTCCATAACTCGGTAGGTATTAAGCCGAAATTTTAGAAAAATGTAACGTTCAAAGTTAGAGGTATTTCACTTTCAATTGGAACAGACAAATCTATTGCGCGACATGCAGTTATACTCCAAATAATACCCAAATTGAACTTCTGCTACCTGGCTGAACAAATCATAAAAGAAAGCACCTGATAAAAGCAATCATCAAAGTCAATTCAAATATAGCTGAACGAGCAATCGGCAAAATATATGTAGTATTCCCAAGTAAACAATTTCACGGCTGAAGCCTTTTAAACTTTCAGTTAAAATTCATTCTGAAAACGGTCGCATGGTATACTATGCAACTTGTATTTATAATCGCTTTCATTAATGGCGCAACAACTACATGTTATTAAGAAAGAAATTGTTTCAAAACACAATTGCATTCTACAGCAGTAACTGCGCTGACGCCTTTTAATATCTGTATCCAAACGTGTGGGCTCAACTGAAAAGTACAGAGTTTTGTAATCTTTTGTTGTAAAAGTAAATTGTAAAAGTAAATCAATCGTATTCCTTAAGAAGGAAATGCAATATGAACGAATTTTTATAATAATATTAGATGGGCCGAGCATATCATCGTAACGAAGAAGAAAGACAACTTATTCGAGTTTTAAGAAATGCAAAGCTTTTTCCTAGCTATGGGCCTGTCAATGAATCAAAGTGAAATATTTTCACAATGAATAGTTCGTAACTGAAACTTGAGAATAGTTTTTCAATTTTTTGTACCCATCGCCGGAGGATGAGGGATGTATTAACTTTGTCAGAACGTTTACAATGCCGAGAAGGAAGCCTCAGACACCACACAGGGTATATATATTCTTGATCAGCATCAAACGCTAAATCGATGTGAGCATGTCCGTCTGTTCGTCCTTCTGCTTGTGTAATATCTGTTGTAAGCATTCTACTGGTTGCTAAAATGAAGCTATCTATGTCCAATTTAACAGAAATATTGGAAGTTCTTGCAGGCAGGTTGATATCAAAAATGGGCCACGTCAGGCGAAGGACACGCTGATAGTACCACGTAAATTGAGAACACCTCTGCTTTTCCAAAGGAATAAAAAATTGATTTTTTGCTCATTACTCATAAATTATAGCAAAACAATGTACAAAAATTTGAACGCATATTCTATGGTCGATCCTTCAATGCCTGTACAAAAAGGGCCACTCGTACCCAATGTCAGAGTGTATTAATATTTAATTGGCTTTCATTACCTTTCTAAAACGCAGAAACAACCGTCAAGAGCCCCATACAGTATATAAAATTTTAGACACTTTACAATTCGGAATGAACTTAAGCATACCTATCTGTTCGCCTGTCCATCTGTGCATCTGCTCAACTGATGATAAACATTCTCCCGTTCGCAAAAATGAAGTCATTGCCTACAAATTTGCAAAAGGATTTGGAAATGACCCAACCGCGTCAAAGGGTATGCCTGCAGTGGCCAAACGCCTTTGCAACAAAAAGTGGGAATACTTTTGCTTTCCATGTTTTTGCTTTTCCACTTTTATTCTGAAAATAGAAAAAGTCAGCCACACCCACCCAATATTATGGATTATGAAAATTTAGCTTTTTTCCCTGTTTTTAGTCCTTTTTAAGGCAATGATGATAGGGCGATGTAAAAGATCCGGTGATGACCGAATATAATTTTTTTACTTGGTATTATTGGGTTGTTTTTGCTTTACGTCTTTAAATTGTTGTCGGTGTATTTTCGCATATGACAATGATGGACGAAATGAACTTAAAAGCTATAAATGTTTTGGATGAGATGTCCAGCGCACACGTATACATATTTTTGAATTTACAAACAGAACGACGAATCTACTATGCATTCGTGCAATTGAACGGTTGCTGTTAAAAAAGGAAATCGAACTAAATGGTCGTATGGCTGGCTGGCAAAAATGCATTTGAAAACTTTTTCCAACTAGCAACAAGAACCCATAACAATTGGCACAATTACTAGCTTGAGGTTAATTTACAATAGACAGTAATTTCTCTCACAAGTGTTATTTTAATTTAAAAAAAAAAAAAAAAAAGAAAACATGATTTTATAAAATTCAAATAAAAACATACCCTGTCATTTTATACTCTTTACATGCTAGAGCAAACACTGCAAATTCCAGCTCAGACTAAGTCTGCTAAAGACGAATTCAATTCGTTTGTGTTGTGTGAGAGTGTAATCCCTTCAGTTCTTTCTCTACCGTTTAACAATATTTAATGATATTATTTCAGTTTATGTGTACACAGACGGTACAGGAAAAGGGAAAGCGAATGCACACACACACACACTTAGTTATAACTTTGATGATAAACAAATACAATTATATTAAAACACAAATACAATTGCAAACAGATACGTGCAACAATAGATTTAATTTTAAACACTACACAACTCTGTGCACCATAACGTAATGTATTATATATATACATATATATATATATGTATATATGCTATTCGTCTATAATTTACATACGAGTTTACTCAGTAAGTATATAAACATATTTCTATATACGTAAACGGGTATTACTCGGTCCTGTGCACAATTGTAAACATATCCATAAATAATGTGAAGGGCATTTAAAACGTACGTATATACATGTATGTTTATACATATATATATATATATATATGCGAAAGGAAGCTTCTATGTATGCCTATGTCGTAATCCTATACACTATATATAATCCTTTGTTGTCTTGGTTTCCTGCTCTGCTGCTTGTATCATTTTAATTGGAATTTATTATATGCTCTTAATTATGAATTATAAGCCAGTGTAAAGGGATTCATGTATTTAAGAAATCTATCGAAATATTCGAACAGAGTATGAAAGGATTTAAACATTTTAAATAATTAATAAAAACATTACTAAAATTTATGATTAAATATTATTGTAAATACAAGAGGGCTTATTGGGTTTAACTTTTCGCTTTAAATCCTTTGACTTTTGTAAACAATTTTTTTCAATTATAATAAGAAATATTTTTCTAAGATTTTGAAAAATTACTATTATTACTATTCATTCTAAATATTGTAGAACTTATACGATTTCATTTTTAAATTTAATCAAATATTTAAAAAAGCCATCTATGACTTTATACGCACTTCGTTCTCTTCAGTTTCAAATCCATAAATTTTTGATATCTTTTATTACCTGCGGCACAAGGGTATGTAAAATTCGAGCTCACGAATGCAATACCTAGAAGTACTTGAGATGCACTCAGTTTTTCCGATCGATTCAGAAGGTGATTCTAAGCTTGTCTGTCTGTCTGTCCATCTTGTTTTCTCGTGTACAATACACAACAGATTGCGTTTTAATGAATTTGGGTTTATCATGAAGAACAGGTCCTTATAACGGTAGAAAATCTAATTTCTAGTTTTTACTTAGGGCGGGAACTGAAAAGGGACTTTTAGGAAGTAAATTAAGTTTTCTAAATTTTGATTACGTCACGTGGTGTTCTGGGCATCCTCCAATATGCGGGCTTTCATGAAAAGTGAACACACAAGTGAATGACTATGCTAGGCGAAGTGGTGTAGGGTATGTAAAGGTCGGCTTTGTCCGACTATAATATTCTTACTTGTTGTTATTGAAAAATATTTCTTTTAATTTCTATTATGATCAAGCAGAACCACATGATTGGCCGAGTACGCAAACACTCTGGACTAACAGTTCAATGGTCGCAAGTTCACATCTCAAGTGCGGTAGAGTTTTTAACAGAAGCCGATGGCCTTAAATGCTAATGCTTTAAGACTCTAATCTTAGAATTTATTCTCTGCCTAAATTAATAATAATAATAATAATAATAATAATTTCTGTTATAATTTTCTTTTTTAAATGACCAGTAACTCAGAGGATGTCCCCTACCCGCATAACACAGTAAAAGCGAAAGATAAATACGGAAAGGAGATAGGGAGTTCGCGCGCGCAACCTACTTAGTATGAGCCCAGATCGTTAAGTGTTATGTTTTTACTGATTGAGCACTCATTATAGCTCCAATAGAGCCAAGTGTGCTCTACAGAGCCTGCGACCGTTGTGTTTCTACTAAAAACATTGTTTCTGTTGTAGCACAAGGTGTACTACGTTGCTGCGATAGCAAGTATGTGTGAATGAATATATAATTTATCATATTCGTAATTTAGCTTATATCTGGGTCTACTATAGTATACTAATCAGTCTTATCGCAGACGAAAGACAGATATAGCCCTCTCTCCAACAGCATTTGCTAAGTTGCTAGTTTTCGGGACTTAGTAAAGGAATATTGAATATGTTTGTGATTCAGCACATGTGTCAACGATGAAATCCCAGTTGAGAGAGTCAATTGTAGAAATTGAGGACCTATATTCTCGCGACAGATGGCGTTCAGCTTTATACGATAAACGGCTTGCAAGACTTCCGCACTAATGCAACCCCTAACCGCAAAGAGATCCTTATGGCTACAAACTTGATATCTACCGTTTACTGGATAGTCTGCATAGATAAAAAGCATTTGGCCTCTGAATTTTATTGGAATTTCAGTGCCCTAAATGTAGGACCCTGCCAAAATGGTACGTGTCATCACTAATCACAACCCATAATGACTAATGCCTAATGTTACCCGCATTTAAAGCCTGGCAAATATGCGTAGCATGAAGTTATAAACCAATTCCATTGTCTAACAGCTTATGCTCCCTTACTAGACCATACATACTTAAAAGTTGAAATGGGAATACGAACAGATATCGGACTGACAAATGAACGCTCATGAGTAAATGAAATCTGAAAATTGTGCCGAATCAATTAGTACAATGAAAGATGCGTCTATCTCACCTCTGGTCACGGTGTCCGACATGCATCCTCACAAATTCATTTGTGACTGTACCGCAAAAATTATGTGGTATAAATAGCATATCTATCGTTGGACGAACGACAAGGCTTACCGGTGAACTGTAAATATTTCGGAAACAATCGCTAATGAGGGATGAAGAGTTGATAGCAATAAATGAAATCAATTGATGCGGAGAAAAAATTCAAAGTGTGCTTAGTGTAGCCTACAAATTTTTGAGATGAGTTTGCAAGAGCATCGCATACGCCCAGTTGATGCTGGAAGATTCAAAATCGCAGTTGTTTTCCTTTAATAACTCAACAGGAGAAACAGGGTTGCATGTCAGGTTGACAACGCAGACCTTATTAACGAAATATGAGCAGTTGAAAGAATTGAACCGGAAGATCTAGGATACATCCATCGCATAGCCCGAATTACTATAGTAAAAGTAAATAATAGCAATCGGTTCTGACTTTTACGATATGCCTTAACTGTGTGAAGTTTCGAAAAAGACAAAGGCAAAGGCAAACGAAGTATAGAATTTTATTGATCAGACGCCCAAAAAAACAAAACCAAAATGGACAAAGTTCGTCGAACGCAATGATGCTCATATGCTTACTGATAGCAATAAAGATCTTGCCGAGGTCTTGCTCTCACGCAAGCTTAATACTTTTGGGAGCACTGTGTGTTATCGATACCTATCAACACCTTATATGAAACTGTCAGTTGAACAGTTTTGCAACGAAAGCAATCAAATACAATTTTGAACATTTTAAGTAAAATATTGTTAAGTATGCATAGCATTAAATTTGTTGCTATATACGATTTAAGATTTATTATAACATTTTTTTGTTTTCACAAATCTTTTCAAAGTTAGTTTAATTAATTTTTCATAACAAAGTTAATTTTCATCTAATTAAAAATTTGAAATGCTGAAATACTAATTAAAATATAGTCAAATATTGCAAAACAATTAAAATTTCACACACACAGTTCGTTCGCCAAAAAAAAAAAAAAAAAAAGAGGGAAAAAAGAACGGAGAAATAAGAAACTCAATTAAAACCCATTGAATGGCATTAAAGTTACAGCGAACACGACACGACAGCAAAACCAACAGGCTTTAATAAACATTATTAACGCCTCCGCAGGTTTTTAACAACCAGTAGCAGCCAGCTAGTTGGTATTGGTTATATGTGTATGTAACGCAATGAAAATAAACATGCGTCGACACTTTCCTCGTCCACTATCCACTGAATGAAATTTAATTTACATTTTTATGAAAGCACCTGCAATGAACTCTACCTTAAGCTAAAGAAGGATATAAAACTGACATAAAACGGTCATTCACATCTATATAAGGAAACGGAATAAGAAACCTGAAAAAAAAAAACAAGAAAAAATGTAATGTAATGAGCTGAGCCTTCAATTTCTTCTATAGATAGGTACTTAGAAACTAGTAAGTTCTACAACATTTACTGGGTTTTCTTTTATGGTTTATGTTTGAAACGTTTTTAATTAATAAGCAAAAAAGTTTCATTTTCTTTTTCAATTTTTTTTTTTTTAATTAAAATACCAAATGTGAGTGGAGAAGAAGAAGAAGAAGAAAAAGAAGGCAATGAATTTGTAGTCTTCTTCTTGTACGTCTAGCATGGTAATAAAAGGAAATTATTTTCAGATAATATTTAAAACGTTTTATTAGGATTACGTAAGAATTTGTAAAATGTATTGNCCCCCCCCCCTTCCCGCGTGCTTCGTTCTCTCATTTTTTCTATTTTTTTTTTCTTTTTGTATCAACAAAATGCAGAAAATTCCATAAACGAATCTTATTTATGCAAATATTTAGTTTTCATTTGCATATCGATAATTGGATTTTTATTTTCACATTCACCAGCAGAAGATATATTAGTTATGTTATTACCTTTGCAGTATTTGAAGAGACCGATTTGGCCAGTGGTTATCTCGCATAAGCAAGATCAAAACGTCTCTTCGAGGCAAACGCACACATTTCTTTTGTACTAAGCCATTACGATAATCTACCAATTCATTCGGTCTTTTCTATAATTTGGAAATGCCTGCCGTTGGATTATTCAGCGGGAGTGGCCGCAATATTGCGAATCCATCTTTCAGAATGTAATGCAGTTCATACACTGCGGCGCCAAATTACAGTAGTAGTGTTCCGAAATGAGTTGCGTTTAGCTAAAACAAACTAAAATTTATTTTTGTAATAACATGCGCTTGTATGTTGCAAGGCGTACAAAATCCCCTCAAAGTTGGTTACAATTTTTTTATTTTCATACCCATCATCTAAGGGCAGAAGGAAGGTTCGGAGACCCCGCACAGTATATACACTCGCGATCAGCATCAATTTTTGAATCGATTTAAACATGTTCCTCTGTCCGTCTACGTAATGTCTGTTGTAAACGTTATCAAAAATTAAGCTAACGAGTTGAAATTTGGTAGGAACATTGGAAGTTCTTGCACGCAGGTTAGTATTGGAAATGGGCCAAATTGGTCGAAGGACACGCCTATAATATTGAGAATGGAAAAAATCAGCCGCACACAGTCATGAGTATTAAAATTTAGTTCTTTTCCTTTTCTTCAATCTTCCATAGGATAACGGTGATGAGTGTGAAAGGTTCGGTCACGACCGACTGCAACTTTCTTACTTGTTTCATTTCAATTTCTATTTAATAGTTAGTTCAGGTTCCTCTTTTTTCCTCTTTTTCCCTCCCTTTCTTTATCTTTCTTTTCCGCTATCTAGCTTTCTCTTTTCTTCGCTTTCTCTCTCTCTCTCTCTCAATCTTTCTCACTTTCTCTCTCCCGCTGTTCCTGCTTCTGGCATAATATTTCCCATGATAAATTGAATATTCAAGATATTATTGTGCAAATATACAATAAAATCAATGAAATATTGTTAGCGTCGTACAAATGGAAGAATTTAGAGAGAAGCAGATTTTAAACGAAAGAACATATATATTAAATTTCAAGTTAATGATGTTTGGTTTCAAATATTGATCTATTAATTTGATCACTCAAAAAGTCTAGAAGCAAAACGTTCAAAGAAAATCTTTTCGTAATTATTACCGGAGCATGATTGTGAATGCGATATGCATTTAAGATATTCGGGCGCTTCTTAAATCAAAAACATTTTAATGTACTTTCTTGGTGTGCCTAAAGCACACAATCTGGCTTCTGTATGGGTTTTCAAGGAAATGCATGATTTTACTGCTCTCGGCAAGCAAGGACTTTGAGAAAAATCTTTGTTTCTCATACTTTAACCTCAATATTTAGCAGCATTTTCTTTAGATATCTCGGGCTTATATTGCTTTAACTGTTCTTAAGCATCTTGTACGAGCATGAAATAGAAAGCTCGTAAAGATAAGGTAATGAAAAAATTCATGAGGGAATAACATTATGACTACAGATAAGCAGACGAAATGTTCCGAATAAACTCAAAAGTTGCGTTACATTCAGCTCCATTGTCTTAAGGAGACATTAGCGATGGTGCAGTAGCAGCTGTGAAGTAGCCCTTTTCACTCCATTACATCTAAACTGATCATATCTAGATATGTTATTCAGTATCTTTCGTTTCAACTGCACACACACATCTTTTCATAAAGTAATCTAGAGATTGATTTCCGTGCAACTAAGAAGAATTGATTCTTGTAGAGGCTCGGATTTGAACATTCTTGCGACCTTTCAACTACTGTCTGCTTACTTCAGTACATTACCAAACAGCGAGAAAAGATCTAACGCCATTCCGACTTGAAAGTGCTTTTAATTTTTCACTTTTTCCATACGGACCGACATTTGTGCAGATAGATCGTATCCTCTCTAATCCTTTAAATCACCTCGGCCTTGGTGATATGAAAATATACATTTCATTATTAGTCTTGAAGCTTTTCAATCTCTCTAATGCTCACTTTCAAATAACTTTCTATCCCTTGCCAGCCTTAAATTTATCATTTGACATAAAAAGAAAAAAAAAACCCCAAAATCCGTTAACATTTTTTTTTTCCTTTTTAATAAGTATTTAAGTGTATTATCAGCCTCCCATTGCCTTCGACATTTTATTCAGGGCATAAATCTATTCCATTTAGTTAATGCCAAGTAGAAGTGACTTTTTTCCACCCACAAAGCACTTTAGCATCTGCTTCTAAGATTGACGTAATTACACTAAATTTTAATTATCATGTGTTAAGGCTGAAAAGTGGCAGATGAGTGGCAACGAACTTGAGAATTATCTCTGCATTCTATTAGTTAATGAATTCTGTTTAACAAATTTCGAATTTTCGAAATTTCATTATGAGAAGAGGAAAAGAAAGCCATTTATTTTATTTCTTTTAATTAAATTTCTTTTAATTTCTGTCAATTAACGACTACAGCGCATCACTTGAAATTTGTTTTAATAAAAAGATTTCCATAAAACATGTACCGCAAAATTCATCAACAGGGAATACGGTCATAGAAATTCTTGATCAGTATAAGGTCAATGTAGTCATTTCTCCGTTGTACATATTTGCATGGCCTCAAGTTTTTAAGACTGGGGAGAAAAAGTAAACGCTGAAAGCAACATAAAGAAATAATTTTTAATAGGCATTGATGTAACGTCTAAAAGACAATTCTCTACCACCTAAGCCGCCCAAGACCTTTTTTCTAAAAATCGGTCTAATCAGTTGCACATAATTATATTTCCTTTCGTATGAATGTAGTGTGTCATATATGAGTCATTTTCCTTGAAAGTAGCCTGTAAGTCCATTTTACATTTCACGGAAATATTCAGCGACTTGTATTTGATTGATATTTGACCGATATCGATATATTTAATGGGTCCATTTTATGTTTTTATACGCTACACCAGTGGCGTATTGTTGTGTATAGAGTTTGTGGGAATGTATACAAATCCCAGAAGGCCTTGAGATTACGCTTCACTCATCCGAATCACTTTTTGAATCGGTCTATGCTTGCCTGTTCGTCTGCCTGTCTTGCAACCTCTTTGTTCAACTTACACGAAGCAATTTTTTAAATTCTTTTGATGAAACGCTATAGAAGATGGTTTGGATCGAGGCACCTTTTCGACCACTTGCCATATAAAGCTGCGCTTTGAGAAATCCCTGGTGTCGTTAATTCGTTGTTGATCAAAAATAGTGACACAAGAAACACTAACAATAACAAAAATATTCCGTAATGCAGAGGAAACAGATCGCAATTTATTTCTAGTAAGAAATTCAAAATTTTACTGCACAAATTTATTGATTCATTTCAGTTCTGCCAAGTTCTGTTCAGTTTGACATTTTAAATATATCTTAACAGGGCTACGATCAATTTTAAAACTATTACTAATCGCCACAAGTCGTTACATGCATAACAGCGTTAAGCGAACTTGTGGAGGATATTAAATTTTCTTGCTGGGCCGTGGCCCACTATAGTGGATTTCACTTGTTTAAGTACAAAATTATTTTAAATTTATAATGCGTTCGTTTTTAAAGCATGAATTAAACAAAAATTTTTAGTTTTGATGGTCGCAAAGGCACTTGCAACACTTTCCAGTTCAACAGAATTTGAAAATCATACATTTATGGATCCGTTGAACTCAACGTCCTTAGCTAAACCCGACCATTCACGTTAACTTTGTATGCACACATTACTTATGCTTTGTCAAAGTTTTTTAATTGTCTTTCGATATTTGCGTCTAGTTTTAAAGAATGTTTTGCCCTACAAAACGATCCGAGACGTAATTACCCAATGAACGAACAGCGTTTTTGATTGTTTTTCGTGAAATTTGTATGCTGTTTACGCAGTCTTACAGTTCACGGGAGTGTACAGCTCATGTAGTTTTCCAGTTCGCCCAGAGTCTTAGTCTTATTTCTACAACTTCTTCATATTATGTAAATTGCTTGGCCTTTACATCATCGTAGGGCGGATGGGTTGTTCGCCACGCTTGCAACAAAAGTTTGAATGTTGTTGTTGAAGTAACTTGTTTATAAAGAGTGCGCAGCATCGAAAAGTCATCGCGGAAATTAGTTCAACATCATGTTTCCCTGTCATCCGTTTCTTTACACATTTCTAGCGTTATAAAGCAGAATGAAATCGAAATGTTTTTATCGAATTTTGTATGCGACTGTTAAGGAAGATTTTGTTTTTCCAATAAAGAAGGTGTCCACTGCTCTTCCTTATAAATGTGGACAGATTTGCTATAACGATAGTATAATTTCTAAAGTTGGTTTTTAAAACCTTAAGCGAATAGCTTAAGCAATATTGCTGCGGACCTTTTTTTAAACCCAGCGTACAGTTTAATCTTTGCAAGTCCACCTATGCGATGATGTTGTGCTTTCGATGTTGTCTTCATCTTATTTCTTCACAATGTACTTCCGATGATAACGGAACTAAAATGAGTAGTCTCCTTATGGTAAAATTTTTAGAGTCCTTTTGAACGTAAAAGAAAAGAAGGAAAACTACGAAATTCTCGAGGGTACTCTCGACTAATAAACTGCAATAAAATATTGCTTGTAGATACAAGTGAGGTCACTTTATTTGCTGTTTGCCATTCATTGGTTCACCTCAACCAGAGAATCTTTCATAGGAATATTTTGCTTCTAACGTCGACTCTTATATGGGTAACTAAAGAGTGCCAATAGCTTTGTAGGAGGACGAAATAGGAAATTAAAGTCAGGCGAATGTCGTTATACTCGCATAAAATTTAAAGAAGAAATTTAATTTTACTTAAAGGATTTTGAAATCACATCATAGAAAACTGCTACGCAATTGCATGTTTTAGTTCAAAATAGTCTTCAGATATTCAAAGGTTTTCTTAGATACATCTTTATTTACTGGAACTGCGAACTCAGTCGTGCAAAATGAATTTCAATTAAAGATGATTCGCAAAATTGAAAACCATCTGCGGTCTACGATTAACGCAAAGCTTTGTTCTTCTCTAATGCGTTAAACATGCAGTGAGGTTGCAGTAAATGTTTGCAATGCACTTTCTTCGCATTAACCGAAACCATAATCAATTATTATGATAGTAACTAAGTACGTTAGTAAATAATTTTTAAACGTGCAACAAGTGTTCACATTATTCATAAATATATCGCCAGATCGCTATCTCAACCGATACCAAAATCATAAAACGAAAAATGAGACTAAGAAGAAGAAGGTATTTTGAATAAATTTTATCTATAGAAGACAAAAAGATTCTAATTTTTTGTCCGATTGGAAAATCTTTACCAAAGAGCAGCCTTATGATGGTTGCTTTAGACTTGCACAAGACACATATGTCTGTTCATGTTTAAAAAATCAATTTTGTTGAGAAAAATGTCCAATGGGAATAAAGAGATTTAAACTCGCTTTGGAGTCACAAAACCGGATGATTTATTTAATAAAGTTTCGCTTCTTGTAAACCTTAAAATTTAGTCACGGCGATAACTTAGATCAGATTAGAATCAAAGTGGATGATTTATAGACCTATTTCATTACACATGTAAAACTTAGTGTAACTGAAAGTATGCTTTGTCTGCAGTTAATAATAAGTCATATAAAGAATCCCTATCTCTCAAGTATTCGCATTTGATTGATATAAAACAGCGTTGAAAGGAAGTGCTTCCATATCATTCATAGGTGCACATCGGAGTTCAGATGAATTTAATAGCATCTCACGTCAATTTCGTTTTGTATTAACACAGCAGGTTGGTCTGTAGTGGCAAAAGGCAAAATGTTTCTAAGCGAAATGTAAAGTAGTGTAAATGTGCAGTGAAACTAATATAGTCAAGCGACAAGGACCATCGCAGACACCCTACCACATTGCCTAACAAAATTCCTGATAAAATACCACAATTGATACTTGGCTGCTATGCGAGAGTATATTTCATTGACATTGATAGGCGACCTTATATGCAAATGCGTCTAAATCGCGAACTGACATGACCCACATTTAGAAATAGTAATTTTCCGCCCTAGGAAATAGTTGCATACGGTCCAAGTAGTCACGTCCGATCCGAACCAAGTTGTTGTTTGCGTCAGTGTCAAAATACTCTTTTGAGTCGATTTTTGCCGAGGAATAGAAAAAAATTACAAATTATTTTCTTTCGTAGATAGTTACACAAGACCACATGCAAGCGGGAACAGAGAAGCTTTAATCTATTTGTGAAATTATTCCGAGACGAACATACAACAAAATGCGGAGGTCTCTGATAAAAATTCTTCGGTGTGTTTCGTAACTCCACGCAAACTTAATACCTCTACCTCAAGTACCTCAAGTGATATGACATGCATTGCAACGCATGTATTGGTTTTAGTATTTTGATATTGAAGATTACACAATTGTTCCAATTTGCAGTGTTGTCGTATTGTCAGCAGTTAAGACGTCCGGCACTTGTTCACTCGGAAGATTTACAATTCGCGCATTCACGCACTTAAAATGTCTGGTAGAAGCGAAGAGCTCTACGCCCCAAAGTGTCTGATACGAATTTCTATTTCTAGTTCTCTGGAAAAGAAATGGAAAAGGAATGTATTTGCCTTGACTTTTTTTTTTGTTTTAAATACCTCCCGATTTCAGGAACATTTACTGTTCTCCTTTTGTTAAAGTGTATCCCATAAAGGATTTTCGTCAAATTTCGCTCCCCTTTTTCGTTATTGAAACAAATATATGACATATTGTTTTTTTTTTTTTTTTTGTTTTGTGTGCATACATTTGTATGCTATGTATAAATATACTCCGTTCCGTCCATAATACATTTCTTTTCTCATTTAACGAACCAATCAAGTATGTAACATTTTTGAAATTTTTACTTAACGCTTGACTGATCTTTTCATTTATTCTTCTGGTATCGAGCGTAGATAAGCTTGGAAGCATATCGTTTATAATTTCTTGGTTTATAATGGTTGGATAAATACATTAATGTGTGTAAAGAAAAAAAAAATGAAATTCATTTTCTGTTCAATTTTGATCGATACTTTAAAGAGCAATTAAAAATTTGTTAAAAAAAAGTTCATGAAACGTTTGTATTCGGAGCAGGGGAAAAATCATCAAAAATTCATCAAATACATTCTTAAGATTATTTTGTTTGAGAAAAGCTTCCTTAGTAACGAAATCTGTAGAGCAAAAGAATACACGGAAGTCTCAGCTATCAGCCTTTCAATTGTAATATAAATCCTAACCTAAAGTTAAGCAGACCCTATTAAGGGGATAATTAATGTTCATGTGACGAAGATTTTTTTCTCGTTGTTTCACATAAATCTTCTCTTATTTCACCAATAGCACGACTAAGACTCGTGATTAATTGGAGTAAGACAGCAGCTTCAGCATAATCCTTGAACCGACCCTTGTGGTAAACTTACACAGGGATCTGTTATCAGATTACATTGTCCTTGCACTATTCTTGCATGTCGCATCATTTTGTTGAAGCCACATATCGTCTAAATCGAAATCATTGAATTCGTGCCACAAAAAATCAGTAATCATGTCCCTGCATCGTTCTAGGTTGAGGGTAACTGCAAAGCCATATTCAAATTCGAAAATGACATTTTCAGCCCAAAAACCACACCCAACAATTAGTTCTTATATATGGCAAAATCGTTTTTTTTTGAACATCAGATATATTTTCTTTACACCAAAGGGCCAACAATCCTTATGGATGAAGTCACTTAAGCAAATATGAACTTTATCCCTCACATGCACGAAACGTAACCGTGAACTCATAGTTTTCGTAATTTCGTTTTTAACGATCTCTATACGCTGTAAAATTATGTATATATCATATTTCACAGATAATAACAAGTTTCAAGCAAATATAGTGAAATAAAATCTGATCCAAAACTTAATCGGAAGCGTCTTTTATTCGGGTTTATCTTCGAAACGATTCTATATATAGTTGCTTCTGCGACATCTCAGTGCCGATACGGTCGTCCCCGCTTGATTCGGTTAATGCGGACCGTGCTGTAGCGAAATCGTTTCATTCGAAACTTTTTCTTTTTTCTATTTAAAATAAAGTGTCATACGGAAGAGCATAAGAGAGTCTAAATTTAAGAAATGTTTGCCGAGGCCGTGTCATAAGATGCCTTGAAATATAATGGAAATCAATACAATGTGGAGTGTATTGAAACCGCACATTACAGGTATCCTGTTGAGCGGAGGAGGACGCCTACATATCTCGATAAAATTCTACCCAAATTCCCGTTACATTTATAAGATTTGTTATAGTTATTCGAATGAAAAGTGAAGAGCTCTGATCGGCGCTGCTAAATAAAGTGCGACTAAAAATATGTCCTTCAAAGAAATGCGAGATGGATATTAGAGTTGGTCGTGAAAGATCTACCGATTTCGGCAAGTGTCGTAACAATTTATGCTTTGAAACTGTACCGTGAAAGTGTAAAAAAACTTTGAGCAAAGTTTACGTAACACATTTTCAATTCTGTTACAAAGTGAAAAACTCTCTCTTTATACATTATAGGCATCTGTCCGGCAGATTTCACATGAATACTAAGACTCTTTCTACTCATAATAAATTTTATATTATTATGTCTCAGGTGTTCTTTTTCAGATGGTTTCGAAAATTATTATTAATGTATTAACGAGAATACAGTTATGAAAAGAACACAAAACCTTTAGGTCGTACATAGAAAATCTTTGCGGTTCTTTCCGTGTTACTGCCTATATTTCATCCAAACACTCACCTGATTATCCCAAACAAACATGCGCTTAAAAAATGACATTTCACCCTAAGATAAGTCTTCAAATTCTTTCCTTATACTCCTCTTATACCGATTTGAAAAGGAGTGAAATATCTGAAGAAATACGCTACGTAATGCCTTTTTACTATAAAAAGGGTAAAAACGCTGCAAAGAAACAAAAGAACAAAAGAACAAATTTGTGCTGTGCATGGTGAGAATGCTGGGAGTGAATGAACGTCTCAGGAGTGGTTTGCTCGATTCCGTTCTGGAAATTTCGATGTCAAAGTGGCTTGTCGCTCTGGTTGAAAAAGTAGATGAAATTTTACTTTACAAGAGCACGATCCAGAAAGTATCTCGAAAGTGTCGAAGAAACCGCAAAGATTTTTTATATGATCCATTATATAACGCAACTAAGAATAAAACAAATGAGCAGAAAAAATTTGGATATCGTAAGCACTTCCATAACGGCTGCCTTTAACATGCCTTTCTGTTAGTATATAAGTTACGACGAAGACTTTTGGGACATGGGGAACAGTCAATATTCTGCCCAGATTTTTGTTTATAAATTTGGAAACAATTTCATGAATATCTGAATGTTCTCAAGCAACTTGCGATCATGGCAAATGACAATAGCATCGAAAGGATAATAACATTAACTATGGAAAGAATGAAATAAGGCGAAGCGAATTTCATGACGAATTGCAGGCTTTAATCACAGGTCAACAATAGACCTGTTCTGTCTTTCCGTATGCATTAGACAACGAATAGACTCAATGAGGAAAAACTTAAACGTGAAATACGTGCGTGAGAAATTATCAAACATTTCCACATTAAGTAGATATTTGTTTTTTTTTCTTTTCAATTTCCTTTCTATGCATTTACGTCTTACTTGATAAACCGAACAATTTCATTTATTGAATTTTTTTTTTTTAATTTTAATCTCAAAGCATTTAATTGACTGTCGACTTTAGCTCGTATCATGACTTGACTTCAAACCAAGTTTCTCTGACAATAAGTATGAGTACAAGTGTTGCTATTTTATGACGACATTGTTGTTTTCAGTCATCGTATGATAAATAATTTATTTTAGAACCCAACTCATACTCGAATGTAAGTCGGCACCAAAATTTAATTAAAATCCTTTTTAAGAGAGTTTTTTCAAAGGCATTTTCCATTGCTATCAAAACAAAGGGTATAAGAAAATGTAATCAATTCTTTGTACTTTTGCTTTATACTTTATGGAGTTCATCGTTTTGGCAAGTAAATCATTTATAAGTCAACAGGCATTTAATATATTCACTTAGATATATATCTACCTTTCATCTATTAAGTACTGATTTATAAGAAATATTTGAAAAGAAGAGAAAAGCAAAAGGAATTCATCTGAGACATTTGATCTCTGCTAAGAAAACAAAATGTCATCATACGTATTAATTAACATTTTTGTTTATACGTGCATCTTATCTAAGCGTCCCTTTCGTTGTATACCATGCACGATATATACGATGACACTTTGTCTTCTTCGCAGAGATCAAATTTCTGTGAAAATCATGCATGTGATAAAATGAGTCGGCATGGAAACTCATCGATTTTCTAAGAAACGAATTAAATACCGATTTATGACACTTCACTTGCCGACGTCATAATGTGAAGTAATCTCATGCATCTGACGATGAGCCAAAAGATTAAGAACAATTCGCGGAAAAGGGATTCACACGAATATATCACAATGACGCTACGTAGTGGTAGCTTAAATAGTTCTCCTAAGAATTGTAAATAAAACGTGTGTTAACCTTAGAATCACAGTTCAGTGCTACGAGCGTCAACTCGAAAATCAATTGGATAGAAATGAGGCGGCGTTCTATAGAACAACGTAAAAATTGAATTTGTGTCCATAAACTGCGAGTTCATTGTATAAAAATAAAGTATTGCATTCGAAGTGTTACCCATTGCCAGTTACATATTTTGGTAACGGCAGAAACCCATTGCCCCTTTGAGTCAGTTGTCGATCGATTTTCACATATTTTCGTGGTGAAGTGAAGTGAAGAGCCGCTTAACAAGGACTCGATTCCAGTGAATAAGTCACCTCGGCTAGCACTTCTCAATTGTGTGGAACACAACATGTTGCGAGCCAATTTTGCCTATTGACAGATAGATAGATAGATAGATGCATGGACAGAAGAGAAACCAGCAACATGGATATCAAATGAAAGGGCTTGGAAAGTAGAATGCGAAAAGCTGAACGCGTTAATTCTAAATTAATTGGGGTGAACGTCACGACGTGGTAGAGTGATTTTTCTTAACAGCAGCTTTCAGTGAAGTAAAAGGTGATAAAAAGCATGGAGCAGCAAGGATGTTAATGGTGATGAGTATGCACGATTCGACCTCAGCCAAATATCACTTTCTTGCTTGTTATTATTTAATAGATTATAATATTATTTATTCCGTTTGTACAGTTGTTGTTGCATACGTTGCAGAAACAAACTTGAAAAATGTATAAAGCGGCAATAACGCTACGATACACTTTTTCGCTTTTGCAGGATACGAAATATGAAAAATGTTTTTTTTTTTGTTTTCCTTTCTACAGATAAACATTATTCCAAATATCTTTGACAGCCGCAATTCCTATTATGTGCTGCGGGCGTTTTCTCGTGTTTTGAAACAGTGATTACGCGCTAAGAAAATAATCCGGAACAGTTAACTTGCTCTCGCTGTTATCCTCTCTGCTAGGGTGCGTTGCAAAAAAAAAAAAAAGAAGAAGAAAAAGTCAAATTCGATTCAATTTAGCAAGAGTTTGAAAATGTTTTTCATATATTTATTTCGATGGTAGCGTTTCACTTGTGCTCTGCTGGTGGACTATAGATATTTTCGTTTGAGAGAATTTCATATCGCAGAAATAGTTGTAGCGGTGTAAGCTTGTGTGTAAACAACAATACATGAAATTGCTTTTGCTTTTAAAATTTATTTAACAAAATATATGAGACGTTAGACAAACCCATAGCGTGTCAAATATTCAGGAATTTTTACGGTATTCTTCTGAATGCAAGGAAGATTAGCTGTACTGCTGTTTAAATCAGTTACACGATGTTTTCGACATCGTTGAAGAAAATTTCATCTCATATTTGTTACATCAGATTGCAATCGAATTATCTGATGCTCATAAGCCATAGAATGCTTTCATCTATCCTAAGTATCTTTTAAAGGAATTGCGTGCAGTACGATTGCGTTTCAGTTTCAATCAATGAAGATGAGCTTAAAAATGCTTTCGAATATTTGGCGCTTGTGTTGACAGTAATCTCCCGATGTAGATCCGCTGAGTTTAATTTTCCATTTCGCCGCCATACACTCTTTAGTCGGCAATATTACCGTCCTTGTAACCATCTGATGTTTTGTAAATTTGTTTTTTTTTTTCTCCTCTTAGAAGTACTCAGAAGATCGTGTCACAAGAACGCTATACGTTTCAGTTTCATTATGATTGGAATTATCGCGTGAATAAATTCGTCAATTAATTCTCTATGACTTATGGCCAAGATTAAGTGAGAATCAGGATCCATGTCAACTGACTTAGATCAAGCCATGCACTCTTCCAATAAATACAACATTACAGGGAATTTTAGATGCGATCCGCTATGCGGACGATTCACCAAAATCGAAATAGTCTTCTATTTGGATTAAAGTCGCAAATGTTGAACCTTGAGTTTAAGCACATTCTTTGACAAATTCAGTTTAGCACACTTTTCAATTTCAATCTATTTAAACTGAGAATTTACCTGAATTTAACGGAAAAGTTAAATCATTTGCTTTTCAATAACATAAAGTTTGCTAACTATTAGTTAGATTGTTGTGATTGAGTTTCCACAATATTGAGGTTGACTTTTGTGCCTCTCATGAATGTCTTCCCACAATCTCTTATTCTCCTTATATCTTTTATGCTTTCATCATCGGTCTTTTTTTCTTTGTTCTAACAATTAGTAGTTAATTGGAACAAATCTTACAGTAAAATTTGCTATCAGTTCAACTACAACCGGATATCGTTAAATGACTTTAGTATTAACTGAAAGTTAAATATCTCAGTTTACGGAAAATGGCTTCTAAAGGAAGAAGCCACGTTAGCGATATCGCTTTTTCATTTTTGGTTGAAAGAAAAGGTAACGAAATAATAATCTTCGAGGAGGTTACTAAGTATATATTCAAAATTGTAAAAAGTGACAGCACCGGAGCCATTTTCGGGAGTCATCTTAAAGCTTTACCGATCGATAGCATTTTTTGTCGTTGACGCTTACATACCGACAGTCGATTGTTATGGTTATAAACACTTACTAGTATTGATGTCCAACTTGTTACTTTGCTCTATAAGCTATCACACAAATAGGTAGACAGGCGTCGCCCTCGCCCTCGCTTAACACTATTAATTCCCACCGCGCTATATGGAATCCGTGGTATACGAAACCTTTTTAAATTTAAGCTAAGATCTATTATAGAATAAATTATTATTTAAACTCGGATATAACGGATATACAATCAAAGAAATTTGCACAGTGCTGTGTCGAAACTGTGCTTTACAAGTGCCGCGTTGAACAAGGGCCGCATGCATTAGATATAGAAATATATACGTCACAATTTATCACTAATATCACGAGAATGATTTTATTAAATCTAATTATCCTATGATAGCAGACAGCGAGCCTAAAAAAAAACACAGATAGCCCGCGCGATAGTAAGATAGGGTCAGCATCACGCACTCTGCGGCCGATTGGTAAAGTTTTAAATTTCAGGCACTCTGGGTCAAGCACTGCAAACTGTCCGAGTTTGAAGTAAAAAAAAAAAGATAAATCATTATATCTAGTGCCCATAGGCAGAGAAATCCGCTGGATATTTGGAAAAAATTAATTTTTGACTGGAAAAATAATAAAATGTATTATCAATAAAGGAATTTATCGAAAATATTTTTCGATTTTATTTTAAACAAATCGCAGGAAATGCGAATAAAAAAAAATGAAAATTCTTGGAGTTATCCTGTTTGTTGTTGCGAGAAAATCGTGTTTGAAGTTTCGAAATGTATTACAGATGTATGTAGTATAGATGTTATTTTGCAAGAGAGCATTTTTTGTGTTTAATTCTCGAAAAACATGCACTTCCAGGAACATGGAACGGTCCATCTACGTTCAAATATTCTTTTTCATTCTCCTTCCTCGAAGAAGTGCCCTTTTTCTTGTGTCTTTCGAAGATAGAATCGCAGAGGAGATAAATTCATAATCAATTCTGAAAAGTTCATCGGAAACTTTTCATTTCTTGAGAGAAGCGTTGAAAACTTACGCATCGCTGTCAACCTTATATCTAATCAACGCTCATCTTAATAATATTCCACTAATATATTTTGCTTTTCGAATGCTTTTTAAACTAACATGAAAAGTTTTCAAAGGCATCTGCTAGTGTATTAAAGAAAATGAAAATTGAAAAATATGGCATTAGGCTGCAACTTATCGGCAGCAATTTGCTTGACATGTGAAGGCTCGAAGTTTGAATGAAAAAATTTACAGAAAGTTCAGGGGAACGTTAAAATTTTTTACTGTCTTCGCTCTTTAACACTGGCTGCATTCCCCAAAGCCTGAAGGAAAAAAAATAGGCAAACATCCAAGGTTTGCAGCCGTTTTCCTTTGAATTCGAGGTCGAATTCTTTCATTTCTTTGTTATCTTTTTAGCTTAATGCATCTGTTGATTTTCTCATCATTTTCTACATTCATCGTCTTTTTTGGAGATTAAAGGACCCAACTGTAGAGTGGAATAACAACATTTATTGTTACTTAATTAAAGTTCGCTTTAATAAGCAATGGTGTGCAGTCTCCTGAGCTCTCTAAGCAAGATATTTGAAACGATTATTAAAGGCAAACTATTCATCATAAAAGATCTCATAAAAAAACATGATTCCAAATGAAGTCAGTATAAGATTTCACACACCAGGTGTTACGCATATACCTGCCAGGTTAAAAGCAAATTTGAGACCAAGCAATCCATTGGCTTAGCTCTTTTTGATATTGAAAAAGCCTTTGATTCTGTTTGGCATAATGGTTTGATATTTAAAACGGTATCTTTTGATTTTCCTCGTTTCGAAATTAAATTAATTCGAGGCTTTTTTCCCTCAAAGATATTTTTGCCTAATTCTTCCGCTCTTGTCCGTTTAAAAATTAATATTACACTCTCTTGGTTTCACTGACTTTGCCTTCCGCAAACATTCTGCCTGCTTTCCCAAGCATGTTTGTGTTAATTCCTTTTTCCACTAAATGTTCTGCTAATTGTTGTTAAAGCTGTACAGACACGACGTCATGAATGTGTCTTTGGTTTTTCCGACCGGTTTTCATGAAAACTTAAATCAGCCAATGTAGAATTTTCGTAACGATATCTAAATATCTAAATAAATGGGAAATAAAGTTAAATGCAGATAAGACGCAACCAGCCATCTTTTTAATTCAAAAAAGGAGCCGAGCCCTTGCTTTCTTCCTTCATCTAATTTGCTAGTTCAATGCCATGAAATTCCACCTTTTTTTGCTTTTGTTTTTTTTTTTTTTGACCCCGTTACGTACTTGGAAGTTAATCTTCTGCAATTATGTCTCATGTCAGCATATCAAAAACAAGTGCAACATTGCCTCACATTATAAATGCTATACACATTAACAAACACAAATTCTAAGCCAACTACTGTAAATAACATTCTTTTTTCTAAGCCTAACTAGCTTTTCAATAGAATACGTAGATGTTATAGAGCAAGCATGTAATAATTTTAAATAAATGTATAAGTAAATCATGTTAATTTACATATATCTACAATGAAACCAATTTTGTCCTTTGAATTTTTCCATTTTTTTTTTTTGCCTTTTAGTTCAATATCGCTGCAACATTACGCTGAAAATGCGTTTAATTCCTGCCTAGTGGGGCCAGCAATGCTTGACTCTAGTCAATCTTCTTTCAATGCGGTGCAAATAAAATAATAACAAGCGGCCATAAATAACAAATGACTAAAGTCGTGTCAATAAGTGAATTTTCTTGAATGACGACGTTTTCATTTTCTTTTTATTTTTATTTTCTTTTCTTTTTTAACATTAAATTAGGAAATAAGAAGTGCTTGCATGTATTGTGATCATTTGTTCACTTAAAAAGGTCGTATTAATTGATTTTCGGTAAGAGCGATATTGGTTTGACAGCAACTGAATTATCGACCCAGTCTCGCACTTCTTCAGTATTACGAAATGGCTTAACAGTCAAGCCATGCTGCATCGACCTGAGCAAGTGATCATCAGAAGGCGCTCGAGGTCTGGTGAGTATGCTGGCTGCCGCAGAACGTCCCCCCTCTTGTATCAGTGGATCCTTGTGAACACTTGCAAATATGCAGCCGAGCATTGTCGTGGAAGAGGACGACTTTGCATACGCTAACCGCCTTTGCTGATCTCTTTTGCAAGCAATAAATCGTTAAATTTGTTCGATTGACGTCGGTAGACGTCTGCAGTAACCGTTTCATTTGATTCCACGATATGCACAGTAAAACTGTATAGCCATGAATATTATGGATGGTTCTGCTGGACTAAACCTTGACTCATAAATAATCATGAATAGAAAAACGTCGAAATTATCGAATTCGACCGCTGTGTATATTCATACTTCACCAAGAGATAGCGTTAATCAAAATACATGTAAGCACCTATTAGTTGAATATCCGTAAAATTTTATTATCGAAACAATTTCTTTTATCGTAAAGAGAACTTTGTGACTTGATTCACTTTTTGTTGGTTGTAGCTACTTGAGCGATCAGTTCATCTTTCCTTGTATGCCGAATTAAAGTCTCTTACATTTTATTAGCGATGGGCTCGTCATGCTTCACGTACTTTTTGTCTGTCTAGGTTCAGCTTGGGCAGTCAAGATTTTGCTGCGTTACTTCTCAGCCTTCCTGTTATGAATGTATTCCATAAGCACAGGTTTATCTTTAAATACATTACCCTCGCACTTGATGTGCACGTCATGGTAGAAATGAGGATCAGTTTTTTTGCTATCACGGTTCGTCTTTAGTAGCTAGTTTAAGAACACGTTGATGTTGCAGTCATTAAAAATATTATGTTCACACGAATATTTAGCAAGAGCGCTGTGTCTCTCCTTAAGCGATAGTGGGAGTGTACTATTTAGTGGCTTTTCAATTATGAAACCATCTTAACATCTGCGTTGAGTACATTTGTTCACTTGTAGAATTTTGTGAGGTCGAAGCATCTGCCGCGCATCTAGTTGTCCGTGATATATGACTAATCATCTTTGTTTTTGTTATTTCAAAATGTATTTAATATTTCAAGGTCATTGCGAAAGTCACGTATACAATTTGAGAGCAAAAAAAAATAAAAGAAAAATTTACAATACTTTCTAACTACTTGAAAACATCACTGTATACATGAGTTGGAATAAAGTCGGGCAGCGAAAATTGCAGAATACTTGAACAAGAACTATTTAACTAAAAGCCACCATTATAAAGACCATAAAACACAGATTCACACACATCTGCATATCGTTCACATTATTTAAATTCAACTGGGGAAAATAGCTTTTGCATTTTATGTTTCCTTTTATGCTTTTTTTCGCTTATCCCACAGTTTAGCATCGTCTTTATATCACTTTAGAGAAAGTACGTGTACACAGGAAAAACCAGTAAAAATTTTAGTTACTGTAAAAATAGCAAAAAGCCACTAATGAGTAGGAAAAAGCGTACAACCAAAGCAACTAAAAATTTATATCCATCTACACAATCTCGCCACTGTATGTTTTCTTTCGTAAAGCTCAGTGTTCATGGGTAACATTAAAAATGATATTACATACAATTGCGTATACATACACTATATTTTTATCAAATATAAGTCCTTTCATTTATGCGAGCAAAAACATTTGCATACACCTTCGCATTGCTGTGAGAGGTCCGTTGTAGTCGGTTAAAGTTGATTGAATAACAAATGCTTAACAATTGTTGAACAAATGTTTGAAATGAGTGGAAAAAGAGAAGAGAAAAAGAAGAAGAAAATAGAAGGGAATACAACGAGAGCGGCAACAAATTAATATCAAGGTTTGTGAAATAATATAAAATAATTTATATTTTTGATTATTACACATTAACATATACACATAAACACATGCATATACAATATATACCAAAGGAGGTATCGCAAGCTCATCAAGCGCTTGCAATGCATGAGAAAAATGATTCAGATTTTCGATTAACATCAAACATTAGAATTCATTTAGTTGTGATTAGCGTCTGTCCGTCGAAGTCATTTACCATTTGGTTTGTTATATTCTACACCAGCTATGGTGCAAGTGTATATTAAGTTTGCCCGGATGTATGAAACATCCACCTTTTATTATGCCAAACAATTGAGAATCGCTAACTGAATTGATCCATCCTTGTCTGTCCGTCTGTCCTTCTTGTTTTCTTGTGTTCAATCTACAGGTCGTAAATTTTGAAAAAATTTCATAAAATTTTCTGCACTCACTTATTTTGAATACTTTTCGAACACTTCCCATATACTATACTATATTAGGTATCCGCTAGCACGCTATTCGTCACGTCAAAATATTCGAGCCAAAGATAAAATAAGTTTTCGCTTGTTATACCCATGGTCGAGGTGTGGGTGAAAGTTTTGGTTTTCATTCGTAAAAACCGAAAATACGTATCAGACAGTGTATGAAGCAATACATAAATATATTCTTGGTTAGTGTGTCACTTCTACTCATTTGTTAATAACATTTTCATGGCCGCATAATTTGTAATTAAAAATGTGATGGATGTTGTGCCTATGGATGATGTGCGAAAGACAAGCTTTTAAACAAGTGTTCACGAAATGTTTCCATAAACGTTGAAAAGCGGATGTATGTACAAAGAAATTGGCGAATGTCAGTAAAGTTTTATTAATCAAAGTCGCGACTCGCGAAGAAATTTCGCACCAGCATTTCCTAAGGTGGCGGTCTGTGTACGCAAATGAAAAAGGTGTTCGCGCTGCTAAACTATATATTCAGAATTAAGAAAAAGTTGTGAACAGGTATATGGGTGTACAATGACTTCTTCCTTGGTGTAGGGTGAAATGAAGAGTTTTTAATATATTCGATAGAGTAATGGAGAAATTTGATTGTCGTGTATAGCGTCAGTAAAACAATAAGCGTAACTTGTGAACTAATGCACGGAATGTTGTGAAATTTTGACATGTTTTGTTTAAAGACTGAAGTCATATAAAAATCACCCTACATCTATATGTGATCCTACGAACATACTGAATGATTTGGTATATAAAATTTTTTCTTTTTCTCTTGGTCGATTAAGACGCTGGCTAGACATGTCCATCTGAGTTTCTATTTTGCTTTTATAGCATTCAGACGAACTTTAATATATGTCGTGTGTTCGGAATACACAAAAAATTTTAACTTCAAATCTATGCAAAGGTATTGCCACGTACAGTGTAACCTATAAAGTTTGGGGAAGGTATGAATACAGTGATCGATGATTCTCCATTTATCTATAGAGCTTATCTTCTTGATCCTTTTAGGCGGAAATAAAAAACTAGGAGTCTAAATAACCAAATTTGGTATATATATATATTAATAGCCTCTATGTGTTCGAAAATGATTGAGAGTAAAGTAAATACAGATCTCAATATTCCAGCGCCAAATGTACTTCAATGAACATTCGTAACTTCAATCAGTCCTAGGGCATATTTCATATATGATAAGTCTCACGTAACAAGGCGTCGACATAGAATACAACAAATTCTTGTGTATGATTGTAGGGAGCACCATTTTGAAAGTTTTGTTTTATTTTATACCCGGCAGTTATTCTCTTTCTTTTTTTCTTTGGCCTCTTCAGCTATTCTGACTATCTTCAATATTCTGGCCTTAAGTTAATTGAACTGAGGCGGGCTCCTAGAGCTGTCGAGCTGTAAAGTTGATCGTACTGTGACGTAGTTATTGGACAGCAATTGCACGGTCGTAAAATTTTTCATTTGAGAGTAAGACAAATGAATACTTATTCGACACCTGTGAGTCGATGTCGCCAGCTACGTAAACCGACCTCTGCTTTCGAGTCTCTTCCTTTTCTCTCCCTTTAGAAGATGAAATACTTCAAAGACAATGTATTTGCACGAATCATCAATCGCTTTTGATCAATCTTTTACTTAACACTTTATTCATTTATATTTTCCGTGCATTTTTAATTTAATTATTTGACGCTTTGGTGCTGTTTTTGCTTTATATGTAAGAATTTCAAAGAATATGCTTAAATGTATTATCTGCAAAGAACGAAAAGTCGTAAATGAAGGCGAGAAAATTCAATTTTCATGTTTTACTTAGTAAAGTGTAAATTACACAGGCGTACGAGAGGCGTATGAGAGCTGTGTGTTTGCGATGGCTGGCATCATTTACAAAGTCATAAAACTATTTTACAGTATTACCGCAAGGTAACAAATTGCTCAACTATACGTTTAGTTGCGGCATATATAACATACGTTCATTGCATGTCCTTTTATAACATTTTTAAATCTTTACAAGTGAATGGCATACGCTTAACTCATAGTCAGATGATTTTGTAATTTAAAGTAAGGTCTTATAAAACATAGCAACAACGAAATGAAATACTTATGAAATATTTAAATATATAGGCGTGTCAAAAGATCCTTATATAAGCATAGTAGGTATAAATTGAAATTTAATTGTCTTGCGTTGTCAAGAACTCGTGACAGAAAATTCCACCCAAAGCTCACGATTCTTTAAACTAAAACAAACGTGTCACAGGTAGACGATCTCAAACTGATAAACTCCTTTCTCCGATTGATGGTGCAATTTGCGAACAGAACTATCAAAAATTATAGTAATCTTTAATAAAAAAAACATTTTTTTTTTTTAAACAAACACCTACCACTTTTAATCATTCCTTCATATATTGTTGTCTCCTCTTCTTTCACCTAAAATACTTGAACAGAATTAGTCCAATTCTTACTAGCTGCCGTATGATTTAGTGTTTAGGACGTCGAGCAAGACTTACATGCGAGATGTAATTAATTTCAATTTATTTTTAAGAAACAGTGGAAAAATAAAATGTTGTAGCCATTTACTTTTTTTTTATTTAATACTAGTAACAATTTTACGAGAATCGGATATTTGTTAAGGTAAAGTTAGTTTGTCCGTCTTTCTGATGCTTGTTCATGTTTTGTTTATTTAATCAACTGAGTTGCTTTGACCGAAGAACAATTCTTCTTCAAAATGAATATGATAGGATCAAGTTTACGACCACTCCCCCTTGATGCCATGTTGCGGAAAAACCGCTGTATGGAAAAAAACCTTCAGTTTTTTATTTCTTTGCATTTCCAATATTTTTTTTTTTGTCTATCACTAAGTTTTTAAATATTTTGCAAAAAAGTCTTAAGAAGCAAAAGCAAACTTTGTGAAAAGAATTTGAGTAATTTCCCAGAAAGCCGGAGCATCACAAATTCTAACCCGTTTTATGAAATTAAGTGTTCGAACTACGATACATTGACTGTTTGAGGGAAAACAAAAAGCGAAACATTAAACAATTGCAAATCAAACAATGTCACGTCGGGTGTAAGAAACACGATGTGAAACCACGCTAGCCATAGGAATGCAAGAAGATGAATATATCTTCGAGTAAATTGTAGATTTTGGATACCAAATAAATGTGGAAAGTTTGGGGGGAATGAGAACCGCTTTTGGTTCTCGCTGAAAAAAAAATAAAAGAAAATAATCGAAAAACCCCTACGCCGCTCGTTGTATGAGGATATATTAAATTTGTGCGGATGTATGCAGCACCCAAAGGGGCTTGACATAGACCCAGCTTTTATCGTACCGATCGATTCAGAAACTGACTCTTATCAGAAAATGATTCTAAGTCAATCTCTACACTTGTCTGTCTATAGGCCCGACTATTTGTCTTGTTGTCTTGTGTTGAATGTACCTCGGATCCATGGACCACGTTTCCAACCACTTGCCACTATAGCATTTTTACTGGGTTTTTATGTTCTTTCCTAAAATCGTCTCGTATGACTCGCGATGCTCGGCAAGCAATTCTGCAATAATCGATCACATCATTTTAAAATACTAAGAGAACCAAGTAAGGAAAGAGAACAATTTGCAAATCATATAAAATAAGCAAAAGCGTCTTTCTAGGTGTCCTTCACAGATGGACGTAACCGTCCATATGAGCGCTGTCTCATGTTTCTGATATTTCCACAAATTATAAATTAAAAATTCAAAGTAGATATATTTCCTCTACAAAACGATCGAGAAACAGGAGCACACGAAAATCTTAACTTTGACTCCATCATTTCATTCATATTTTTATAAAATGCTTTACTTTTGCTTTAATTTTTCATAATCAACAAATTTTTTTTTTTTTATTAATTATAAACGTCTTTCACACAGTCATAGATATGTTCACAATCAGCAAAGTGCATAGCATACACACATGTAAACCGCATAAAATAATAATAATTATTTTTAATTGCTAACAAACAATGCAGAAAATGATCAGAGCTTTAAAAAAATTTAAAAACTAAAAATAAAAAAAATTAAAAAAATAAAAAAAAAAAAAACTATAATGCAATAATTTGTGGTGTGGTAACAATGAATTTATTGACAGCTGTCATGCGGTTTTCAACACAGAAAACAACAGCAACAATGACGACAACTAACTAATTAGTTTATAACACATACATGAGTGAGCAGCATTTTAGTGTGACCAACTTTCTCTAAATACAATCAAAGCAGTATGTAATCTTTGAAAGAGCCTTGCAAAGATACAAAGCTAAAATAATAAAGCCCTTGCTGATGAAACTCAGATAATTTTTACTGTTGTACAGAAACAAAAATAGCGTCATGCAAACAACTTCAACTTGTGAACTAACGATTGGAATATCATGAAATTCTGAAGCACTTCGCTTGAAGGTGGCTGCTATCTAAGAATCATAAGGACTCGTCTATATTAGCGAACTTATTCACACGTGAAACAAATGTGAATGTCTTTTACTAACTTCTTAGCATGCCGCACTCTCTTCTTTGAACTCGCGGAGTTATCTAAAAAGTAATTGCTTACTCCAAAACTCCTCAAATAGCAATTATTGACTATTAAGGCTGTGATTCAATAACGCCTTTAGCATAAAGTGCTTAACGAGAAATAAATATTTGCAAACACTTGTCGGTCGTGTCAATGCTGACCGCGACAAAGTTGCTTCTTATCGAGACCTAAGCCATAAAAGTAATTCGCATCGATACAACAGCTTACGTAATAGGAATTATTATTAGCTATTTTATAAACATTAACGAAAGCCTATTGAATAGGAGTAAATAAATGGTTGACCTGAACTGAAGCTGAAGCGATTCATTAATTCGGTTAGAGCACTGACAAATACGAGAATGAGATTCAATAACGTTTATATTATCAAACGATGCCCGCCTGATGTAGAGGTCTTGATGATTACAGAAAACTATATCTTGATGCATACGTCCCTCGTTCGTTGACTACAAATTGCAGAAAAATTGTCAGACAATTTGCGGTAAATTTTGATTTAATCTAAAAATGTCTTCAAAATGATGCGAATAACAGCCTTACGGCCTCCAGGATGGAAATAATTTTCTCTCTTGTACGCATTTGAAGAACTTTATCATAGTCCACATCGCTTGTAGTGTAAAGGTATTTTAAGTTTGTACGGATATATTCAACAGCCAGAAGGACTTGAGGCACACTTTGATTAGAACGATCGATTCAGAATTACTTTCTAAATTGATTGAAGTTTATAGGTCTGTGTCTGTAGCTGTATTAAGAAAAGTGGTGTAAGGTGTTCAATGGTGCGCCGTGGCCCTCTATAATCTATTACTCTTTTTGCTATTTGCACTGCATTAAGTCGCTGTCTATTGCAGTTATAACTTCTTGGCGCACCACACCCATTAATCGACAAAGATATTGTCAAACCAGCGAATATCTGCACCAAGTTTTAGTTCGACAGCCCTCTTAGATACTTAATTCATGACGCGCATTTACTTCCATGGACCTAGTGAGTGTTTGCGTCAAATTGTAGATTTTTAAAGAGCTGAGACTCGTTGCCGTTTATGTGTCGTGATTCGGTTGTAATTGCCGTCGTTTTTCAGTGTTAATCTGTGGACAGCAGCAAAGAGTATGCATGGCAAGGGGATATTCCTATCACACCCACAACGATTCTAACGACAGACGATGTACGAACAAATGTACGAACTAATAAATAATAAACGGATAAATTGATTTACGCTGATCGGGAAGTTTTATAGTTTACGAAAACTCTGAGACACGTATTTCTGGATGCAATAAATTGAACAATGAGTCCAATATAACACAACTATCGTAGGTGGATATAGAAAAATGTAAAAATCGTAACAATTTTGCTTTCCTTCAAAACGAGAACACATTTAATAGAAAAGAATGACAAAACAGCAACAACTCAGTACGATACGAAACATAAAAAAGTGAAAAGTTTTCTAACAAGCAGTAGTATGCTGCTGCAAATCTAACGACTGGTCGTACTAAACATAATCTTGCTACGAGTAAAATAATAGACAAACATGCAAAAAAGAAAAAAAGAAAAAACTGAAGGTTTGATTATATTTACAAATATTCATACCATTGTCAACACAATGTTAGTTAATGTTGCGAGTATGAGTCGTCGTGTAATAATAATAATAAATTTTAACAACCATTTAAATGAACAAATCTCTATGTACATCTGGTGAAATTATCAAAATTCATTTAAGGTAATGAACCAAATGACAGATAATAAACACATTTGTTGATGTTTTATGTATTGCGTTATACTCTAGCTTTATTTCTCTCCTCTTTGTTTTTTTTGTTTTTAAACTTCTAATATGTAAAATCTCCTCATTTAAATATTTTGGCAAAAAAAAAAAAAAAAATGTATATTAAATGCAAAGCACTTTGTAGAAATGAATTGTGTAATGATCATACATAGAACGTGCTTATTACGTTACAATCAGTAATAGTTAACGGAGGATACTATGAATTTATCGTCTCGTATGTGCCATTAAGATAACAACATTTCAATAAACTTTACATATATCGTCTTCGCAGAAGATAGGAGAAAAAATTTAGTTAATTTACATCTACGTATCTCTGTTACTGTACGCAAAATCAAAAGGAAGAAAATTGGATTAGAAAAACAGTTATCCTTCTTCTTAGCTTAGTATTAAAATTGCTTTTAATGATAATTAGAAACAAGAAGAACTAAAAATACTGTCGTTCTGGCCAACTTTTAAATGGATAAAAACTGTTTTGTCCGTAATTACGGTTTACATTTCATGAAGAACGAAAAATTAGAAAACTATTCTTCTGAGCATATTTTAAGTGCGTGAAAATTATTATGTCCGTAATTACAGTTTACATTTCATGAGAGAAAGGAAGAAATGAAAAAAACTATTCTTCTGGCCATGTTTTTTAAAGCGCATGAAAATTATTTTGTCCGTAATTACGATTTACATTTCATAAAATATGCGGGACAAGAGGGGTCAGCATCGTTAGTCTGAATTCGTTTCGTTTAGTGATAAATTAAATTCTAAATTTCTTTTTAAAATGGAGGTCTTTATTGAATTGAAATGCAAGCAAAGAAAAGAAAAGATTTCAAATCAAATAAAATATCAGTTGCATTATGGCCTTGCTCTAGTTTCACTAAAACTTTTCACATCGTTCGTAAAGTATGATTAATAAAAATCGTAAATGTATATCATATAATCGGACAATAAACAACTGATTTTCAAAGGAAAACGGAAAATTGCTAATGCTAACCATTAGCTTTTTTATTGCTATACTTTACTTGATAGGTTCATTGGTCGCCCGGATTAAGTTTGAAAATATTCTTTCGAAAAGCACCAAAGAGAGCAATAAGTAGTGCAACATTCGTTCTTGAGGGAATTGTAATGTGCCGCATTCACATTAGCATTAGGTTAAATAGATTCAATGCGTAAACATTACATTTAATATTGAAATTCATGTTTTAATATTTTATAAATTCTCGATATTTATTATTATTTATCATACATTAAAAATTTTGCGCTTAAATACACCTGACTGACTTTTCGCAAAATTTTATAATAGGTTTTACGAAACCATGTAGGTGTATACGTTCATGCATGCGTATGCATAGATGCCTGTATTTGCAACTTAAGCTATTTTTGGCAATTTAGTTAAGCATTCATTCATATATGCAGCGCATTTATAAATGTGAAGGATTCACTATATAAATAGGTTTATTGTAAACACAGCGTCTGGTTAGAAAAACATGAATTGAATTATTTCAAAAACTATGTCAAAAAAAAAAAAAAAAAAAAACAATCCAGTGAAAGGGAATACTAACTTTGTAATTAAGTGCGTAATTCCCTGGCAAAAGGATTAGAGATTATATGAGGCGTTTAGATCCCTGATTGACGTGGCATTTCAACTCCATTTACCCATGTAATTCAAAATGCTGCAACAATGTGATGACATATTTGTTGTCGTTAAAACAAGTAATTATCATTGGCCAGGGTCGACAGCTAAGTACTCTACCACCATTTCATCTACTGAACTTTTTTATTTATTTGTCCTGATAAAATACCAATAATTACAACCTATTATTACGTAAGAGCCTAACTTGCATTCGAGCCCCTACATGGATGGAGACCCGAAATGTGAATGTGAATCGACATAGTCCAAATTTACCAAAATTAATTTTCCTCCCATAGATATATAAATTCTTGCTTTGATTTTCTAATAAACTAATAAAAATTATACTATATTTCTGTATAAAAGCTGATCTCTTCATAAATAGATCTTATATAGAGCGGCAGCCAGCAATAGACCTGCATGAACAAAATTTCGTAAAGTTAATTTTCATATCAAATAAGTATTTAGTTAACTAATTAAGAAATAAACGTTCTTTCTCTCTCCTAGATTTCGGACAAACGATTATATGCGATGGTTGGTAAAATAGTTGCTTATAGTGGCTTTTCCACACCGTATTGTTCTTGACAATGTACGAAATTTGGCGAAAATATTTCTGAAATTATGGCCCATAGATTGAACACATTGATACACTGACAGACGGACTCGGAAATTTGAATAGATTCAGAAAGTGATACTGTATCGATTGGTATAATAAAACGTTGACGTATCTTAAGCCTTAAGCCAACCTAATAAACCTTATTCTACAGATTGTGCAAGGGAGGGAATGGGTGCAGCCCTACCTGAATTCACATGAAAAAGTGAATTCACACGAAAAAGTGAAAAGAAGCGGCGCACAATTAAACACCATACACAACTTACTTTAATATAATTATTCATATGACGACTTTTCAAAACAAGATTTTATATGGGAGGTGCTCGAAGGACTGATCCGATCCGACAGACTTCGTCTTTCCGATTTTCAACAGACTTCCTCTTTGGGTCAAAGCAAATCGATGTTCCAAATTTTATGCACATATCTCAAAAATTGCGAACTGTAGATTAAACGCAAGAAAACAAGACAGAAAGACGAACGGACAGACTAGCTTAGACCTATTCAGAAAATGATTCTGAAATAATATATATAATAAAAGGTACCACAAGTGGTGCAAGGTCTTAAAGGTGCAACAGTCTTAAAATACATAACAAAACTGTTTTCAGGTTTTGTAGGAATACAACGAACGCGTATTAGCTCTTTTTTGGTCGACCTGTTTTACCTTCTAGAGACTTCTGATATTTTTTTTATTTTTGTTTAAAAAATTGGCTTGAAGGTCGACCGAACAATTGGCAAAGTTCTAGTCTATTGAGAAAATGGAATGACGGTCGCTACGATGAAAGTTGAAATAGTGGGGTAAGTCCGAAAAACGTGATTTCAAGTGAAGTGCGTTTTTATTTTCATTTTTGGAAACAAAATTTTTGATTAGCTCTAAACGGCTTTGTGAGCACAATACAATTGACTTAATGATTTCAAACGCTTCTACATTCTACGAGAGTTGAGTTTACACTTTCCACGTTATCCCGTGTACTCAAAATGTGCTTCGCCTACGTCTCTTCTTTACTACGCTCGTGAATTTAACTGTTCTGACCATTTAAAATTTCGCCCAACGATAGCTGGCATTTTAAGTAAAGAAATAACAAACAAGTGAAAGAACAGAAAGAAAAAAGAAAACTCCAAGCGGCATCGATCGAATATTTCATAACTAAAATAATGTCAGTTAAGTCAAAAATTCAAGCATAAACTTGCTCGAAAGCAAATATAAAAAGTTATGTTTTTACGATTTCTTTCGACACCTGCAACCAACCTATAAATTATTCCTTTGCAAAGTAATTGGTTGGCGCGCGGATTAATCTGCTTTAAAACAAGTGCGGCTGGATATTCCGCATAAATTCTGATACATGCTTAGTTAATTGCATAATTGTTTTGCAATCGTGACATTAAATGTTTTTTATCTTAAATAAATTTTTCGTGCATACGTGCCCATCGCACATGTTAACTTTTTCAACTCATTTGCAATATTTGGGAACGCATTTGATGAGAGAGTTCAGATAGTGTTCGTAGCCGAAATCACGAAAAAATTTGCGGCGGTCTTGATGTGTCTGCCTGCTCGTTACTTTACATATCAATTTCAGGAGGATGTATGAATAGAATCATAGAAAAGTTCGATTCAGACAAGAGGTAGGAATGGGAGATGGTAGAGAAGAACAAAGATACTTGCGAGGTAAAATTTAATTATAAAAGTAGTAGAAACTAAAGGCGTGTCTACTACGTAACATAATAATAAGAAAATACTATTAAGCACACATCTCCTTCTAGCTTCCCTCCTCTGACTTTACTCCGTTCTAATCATCACCATGTCTACATACAGGCACAGTGGACCGTCACTTGTAACGCTAGTCATAAAGACATAAAGAAATTTATACTCGGCCGAGAACGAGTCTTTTATATCCACCAAAGCTTAATGCTGACTTTGTATGGTCGGTGAAGCTTCTTTCTGGGTGCTGCAAATGTTTTGATGAAAGAATAAAATATTGAGTAGGTGTGGCTGTTTTTCTTCCTTTGCGGGCAAATGCTACAGGAGTAACGAGGAAAAAACCACATTTTTGTTTTTTAATTTTAAAAAACAGATGTGATCTTAGATTATGTTGTACTGGCATCGTGTGTCTTTTAACCGATTTGGCCCAATTTCAATATCAATTTGCGTGAAAGAATTTCCAATGTTTGTGCAAAATTTGCAGCCGTTTGCTACATTTTCACCACCAGGAGAACGTTCATCACAGACAGACAGGCAGACAATAACGACTATATATATATATATATATATATATGTATGTATATATATATTCTTTATCGGATCCATGAGGCTTCCTTGTGGGTGTTGTAAGCGTTCTGGCAAAATAGATATGCCATCATCATCAGGCTTCTTTACCGTTTTGCAGTCAAAGGACTCGCAGTCACCATCCTATTTAGTCTATTTAGTTAGATATTAAAATATTCGACTGAAGCCATATTTACGAAATCCTTATCTTATTTATGTACATTTTTATCCAAAGCTGCAATAAAATAATTTATATTCAATAACACGTAAATGTTTTGGTTGAATTGAATAAATATTTAAAAATTTATCATAAAAAATAATAATACTGTAAAAATATAAGTGCACTTGGCCTAGAATAATAAAAACGTTAAATGTATACGAACACACTCACTCACACTCACACACACACACATACACACACACAATCTTCACAAATTTTATTGTATAGTATTCTCTTAAAAAAAAAAATAAATAAATAAAAATAAAATAAAAAAATATATATATATATAAAAATATTCCCTGTATGTTTGAATAACAAAAAGGGGGAAAATATTGCAAAAATTCCGTAGAATAACAACATGTATTATAGAAAAGCAACATTCGCCTAAAGGGAGAATTGCGCATACCCTGCATAGGCAAATCGGACTAATACTATAATATTTGTTAGCTAAACTCGCTTTATTGCTTGCTTTTCTTTTCTTTTTTGTTTTTTTTTTTAAATAAATTTTTTAAATAAATATTGCAGCGATCTGCAGAATTAGGCATGCACGACATGTGTGGTATTCAATGAAATGTATGAAAAAATGTCATGTTTTTTTTTTATTTTTATTGTTGTCAGCACAATTGCATTCAATTCGAATTGAAATGAGCAAAGCTGTCAATATCTTTCACTCTTCCATTTCATATATGATACGATATTATTTAGATAAGCTTGCATTTTACTAAAAAGTAGAAATTTTAATTCCTTAGTTGCGTAATTGAAATTGAAAACACTAATGCTGATTGAAGGCAGACGATAGATGAAAGGGAGCTGATAGACAAAAATTTGACATTCACTTAACTCGAATCCTCTTATCCGTTAACTGGGTGAGAGAAGATTGAATAAAAAATATCGATCGATCTTATGAAAAGAACAGAAAACAGAAAAAATAATAATAATTTATTTTATCTCATTGCCTTGGCATTGCATTAGACATTTGCCGATTTCTGACAATTTCACTAATTCGTCTATGCATGTTTTTCTATATTTGTCAATCAATACTTCCGTTCGGGAGATGGACGAAACAAGCAAGAAAATCAAACTTTCACCTTTCACCGCAAGATAGAATGCTTGAGATATTGTTTTTGTATGGAAAGTGAATGTAGTTAACATCGTTGCGTTTCCCCCGTTTTCAATACTGTTGTCAAAGTTACCGGGGAAAAAATAATTAAGGAATAACTTAACACTTTTCCTTTAAAATCTTAAACTTAATTGAATTTTACATTTTTTGCATTTTAAACGAAAGAATAATTTTAAGCAAATATTGCTAGATTGACCTTTGGCCATAAGGTACATATAGCCGTCACAAAAGTCATTGTAAAACAGATGTATTTATATCTGTTAGTGAAATGTATATATAAAAAACTAAATAAACAATTAAACACCATCATATAATATCCACAATGCTTACGATACAATGCTTTTTCAGGTACAGCGATGACCATTCAAGTGAATGCAAATTGCATTACACAGGTCAATCAACGACATCGTAGCGGATGAGAGGATTGAAAATGTCTACGGATTCGCCTCAAGCTAACATATTCGGATGAGCCTTATCGAGCAATGTAAAGTGCATTTTATGTTATTTGTGGGAATCAGATTTGTTGCATGCTTTCGCCAGCATTCTAGTTCAACGCAAAGTATTGTGTTTTGTGCATATCTCTTAAGAAGCTCTACAATATAATATGTAATACATGACTGTAATGACACTACTCAGAAAAAAATCTGTGTCAAAGTAGCAATGAACCAGTTTCTCCGTTTGTATCATACAACACTTATGATACAACACTTATGTACCCTTATGTTAAGTATTAAGGATGTATGCAACACTCGGAAGGACTTGACACAGACCGATTTTTTATAATACCGATTGATTCCGATTCCGTTTTCTGAGTCGATGTAACCGTGTCTGTCCATCTGTCTTATTTTCCTGTGTTCAGCCGACATATATTGAAGACTATTGCAAGTGGGTCGAATCGGATCAGTTTTTCGATTACTTCCAATATAAGGCCTTATTATGAAAAATCGTCATATGAATAACTGTATCAAACAAAATGGTGTAGGGTATTTATTGACGAGCCGTGCTCCACTATAGTTGGTTTTTATTTGATCAACCACTGAGAAAGCGTTTCCTACACATGTGCCATGGGTGATGGTTGAAGGGTAGAAAAGGAATTGTGCTTAGGTACGTTCGACTTGGCCGAGTGCAAAGTTGTGGAAGTTAGATTATTTTAGAGGCGAGCAAGAATGTGTAGTCTTCACAGTATCCTCCCATTCTCCCATGAACGACTTCGAAACGAGTGGATAAGAGAGCGAGAGAGAGAGAGTGTTTAGTGATCTACAGCGCCCTTTCTTTCCACAGGCACAAGTCTATACATGAGTACAGCACATCCTACGCTAAGCTTATGCTCAAGAGTTTTAAGAGTATTTAACATATTCTCGTCGGTCGCGACTATCGCAGTCTTTTGTTGTACGCGATCAAGTGTCCCCATGCAAGACCTGGACACTCTCGCCCGCATTTACTTTAATCTGTTGCATAATAGCACACGAAACTTTAAAACTCAAAGCGTTAATGTTTAAAGAATTGCAAAAAATGAAAATTGAACGCATTTACACAAATTTATACCGCTGTAGTCACTATACAATACAGTATAGGTCAGATAAAATATGTTAATTTAAAAGAAAGAAAAGAAAAAAAAAAAAAGGAAACGTCAAAGAGTTGGAGGGAAATTTCATTTCATTTTCATTTTCACTTTCATTTTTTTTTTCATTGTTACATTTTTTTTTTTTTTTGATTTATTCCATATATCTTTGCAGCTTCATTCATTCTGCTCATTATATATTAATATTGTTAATTGTTTTAATATATATATTAAATATTTTTGATTTATTTCAATATACTTTTGACTAAGGGATTATAATCAATGTGGGGGAAATATTTAAATAAATTCATTGTACTTTTTATTAAAATGCTTTGGTTTGCAATTTTCGGTTTTTTTTTTTTTTTTTGTATATAAAACAAAATTGGTTCTCTTGGCTTTTTTCCAATTTTGTTTTTTTCAAATTCTAACTACACTCAGCGCATTACTTTGTGCCTATTGCCAAGTAAATCTCATTGGAGAAAAACGACAATTTTACCAGTACTACACCGGTTGAAATTAGGTCAAAAATACATTGATTTTATTCCGCTGAAATGAAAATCGTTCACTAGCTTTTTAGCGAAAAATGAAAAAAAAAAGGAAGAAACCAAGGCCTTTGCCTTGTATTGTGTTTGAAAAACAACTAAAAAATCCTTTAGCTTTGCTTAAATAATTCCTTAACAGTTTTCTCTAATTACCGGTTAAATGCTTTGATTTTAATTTATGTGACACAGACACACACATACACACACACACAAGAGGAGAAATCTACATAAAAATTGAAAGTGAATTGATATAGAAAACGGATTTAAAGAAAAATTGTTGTATGATGACCATTCGAAAAACGAAATAAGACTAAAGTTCCGAAAGGGGAATTTCAGTAAAAAGTACATCAAAGTTTTTATTTTATATGTAAAATTAAAATATACCGCTTACAGTCAGTCTCCTTGAAGGAGTAGGCCATTGTACATATTTTAGTAAATCAACTTTTTATGAATTATACCACTTGTGATGCAGGGTATATTAAGTCTGTGCGCACATATGTAACATCCAGAAGGGCTTAAGGCAGACCTATCATCTATTGTACCGAAAATGATTTTGAATCCACCTAAGCTTGTCTGTCTGTCTGCCTGTCTGTCTATTTGTCCATCCATATATACTTTTACGTTTAACTTACAGATCGCAATTTTTGAGATATTTTGATAAAATTTGGTACACTAGCTTGCTTTGTTTGTTTTTTTGAAAAGGCATTGCTAGAATAAATCCAGGATGGTGTAGAGTATTTTATAATGAGCCGAGGCTTGCTTACTTGTTTTTATAATACCTAAAGTTGTGATTAATAATCTCCTTAAATATTGTTATTTTATTACCTTTCCTTTCATCCAAAAAAAGTTATCAAGAAAACACTAATGTTTTGGGCTGTCATAACGGTCTACCCGCTTCAACGTGTATGCATCCCAGGATCCGTAACGAGGAGCCAGCAAATGCAAGGAAAAAATGTATTTCATTTTAAACCTTCACAATTTAAACTAAATTTAAAAAATTCCCAAATATTTAAGCATGTGAGAAAAATTAATCCGAAAATTCTTTGGACATACCAACACATATAAATATGTAATGCCAATACATATACTTATATATACACCCCATATCCCAAACATATATATATATATCCCAAATCAGTGTGAGGTGTTAAGTACGTCAGTTCTCCTGCACATAAAAGCATGCAAACATTCATAAAAATTTTGTTAGATAGACAAAGTCAATAATGCATTATTTACAAATACATTGTAATAAATGTGGTTTGAGTTGATTCGTAGGAGAAAAGCTAGACTTTTTCTTATGTAAACAAGCATATAAGTTAAAAGAGAAGGCGAATAAACAACTCATACTTTGAAATTATTGTATAATGACAACGAAAGTAGTCGTTGCTATTAGTCACCTCTGTAGTATCAATATTTTTATAAAACGCAATGCAATCAAGAAGAGTTCGCATAACTGATATAGCGTAGCAGCATGCAGCTGAAAATAATAAATGAAGTATTTGTTAAACAATGTTGTTGCATAAGGAATACGTACAGACATCGATACTGGCAGAGAATTGAGTAATAGAAGAAATAAGGAATAACTAGATAGATGAGTATAATTCTAGGAAGATATTCAAAAATTAAGGAAACGGCGACCTCTCTGCAAACAAGACCACATCGGTATTATTCCAATACGCTAAACTGCATATTGGATCTGAATAATTAGATTAGGAAAATGTAGTAATTAAATGAAAAAAGAGAAATTTTGAAATTCGTTTAAGTCTTTCGTCAAATTGTTTAACGGTCATGTCTTCAGTGTTATTATTGTATTAACATAGGGAAACTATTCATTTCTCAAGTCTTAACGTTGAAGCGTATAAGTTTTTGTCGAACCATGCAATGACAATAGTAGTAGAGATCTTCTTTTTTTTTTTTTATATCGTTTTTTCTTTCTTTTTTTTTTCTCTAAGGCTTTTCAACCCTAAATCGTTTGAGTATAAATTTGTCTCCAAATAATATAAGAAATAAAAAGAAATACGCGTTCCATCCATGAAATTTGTACACTTTATCATCAACAACAATGTTAACATTGTCTTCATCAATTCTCTATTCCCCGTACTTTTACTATGTCTTTATTTGCCTTCTTTTACTTTGTTCTAAATTCTATCTGCTAAATATTTACTGATTATTCGAGCGCAACCACTTTAACAATTTCCACTTTGCTTTACCCTCGACATGAGAGTACGCATAGACATAGACATGTGTTAGTGATAACCATTCCTTAGCTTTGAAACGGCATTATCCTGTGCGATGGAAAAGTAGAGAAGGCCTGTGTAACCAACCAGTCAACCGACCGAGGGATACAAGCAGCAAAAACCTTTAATACTTCCATTGATAAGTGACAACTTTACAAAAGAATGAAAGCATCGAGAGGATGAAAAGCAAATGCATGTAGACAATGTTCTATTTGTACTTCTATTTCATTTATTCGCATTCGGTCTTTTGCTTTCGATCTGTCTCTTTGTAACTTGTGTGTCTGGTTGAAAAGAAAGAAGTCTTTAATATACTTAAGTGTTTGAAAATCACATTTCAACACTTTTCAGACATTCATAAGAAGAGCATGACATGAAGATAAGTGCAGGTCTCTTTGTTTATTCATCTTTCCTACCTACGTAATATACTATATATATGCATTCACATATGTAGAAATAAAATGAGCTCTATGCTTGTACGCATTGTTAGGCTTAACAAATTTATGGGGATATCAGTACATGAGTACTTGATATGGCTTTAAGTGAAAAGCGGCTCTTTTAAGTGGTGGGTTATGATGATGGGTTGAATGATGATATATATTAATATTGAATGACTGACAAGTGTTTTCTTTGGTGATTAAGTTTTCTTTCTATAATCTCTCTGAGCTCTTGAAAAATAAATTCATTTTCTCTTTTTTTTTTTTGTTTAATTTTTTAATTTTCTTTTTTTTATTTTTTCTATATCTTGAAAGGTGAGAAAAATGTGTAAATTTTGTAGTAAGAATATTAAATAATTTAATAGCATCACTTCTATTAAAGTATAATTTAATTAAAGTAAAATATTTTTCAATTTATTTTCACAACATAAAATATCTGCTAAGTTTGCATGCTTTATAAAACCTATTATTTCATATAACTTATACGCCTCAGTGGTTTTCTGTACATCTATCTATCTATCTATCTATCTATCTATCAACCTCATCTCCACATATGTTTTCTCTTGCTCTCTCTCACTCTCTTACTCTCTCTCGTTTTCTCTCTCACACCCTTTATATTGTGTTTAAATAAACATTTATCTCATCAATAGTTTGTTTAGAAAAATATTTTTCTTCATCTAACACACAAACATATATACATACGCACACGTGCTGTATCGTACCGATATATGTCTATACTTGACACAATATTTGTTCATACTGTATGCTCAACAATAACAAATATGATGCCAAACAAGTTTAGGAAACGAATAAAAAGAAAAAAAAAAGTATATATGTAAGTGACTGCATACGGCTTGAATCGAATCTGTTAATACCCAGCTTCCTGTATACAAAAATTACAATGTATAAGTGCATACATATGCATATACGAAATGAAATTTCACTTTGATTTTCATACGTTATGTAGAGGACCTGGAAATAGGATGATCCGGATTTACTTAACTTTAACTGGCAAACAAAAGTTTTATGTAAAATTACAAAGAAAGAACTTTACTCGGTTAACTCTAAAGCATGATGAAATGTCCGCACTTTTCGATGTAATTACAAAACGGCTTCATAACGCTGTTGGTCTTTTATTTTATTTTTATTTTTTTTTTTGGACCATTAGGGATTAATGTCTAACATTGATTTTGTAAAATAATGCAAAATGTGGGATCTCGAATATATTTTGTATTGCAAACGGAGTGACGAATATAAAATAACCCTTTGATTGCGGGTATAGCTGTAGATAGATAATAGCAAAATATGCTCAAATCTTATTCTATTTGGATTACAAATTTATTCACATATGATTGACTATCGATTTGTAAGCAAATACAAAAAAAATGTCTATTTATTCATACGAGTACAAAAATAAAAGCTTTGTAATAATAACAAGTAAATACGTAAATAAGAAAATTAATCTCAGAGAATATGCAAACTATTGTGATTACAATTATCGCAAGTCTATGATACATGCACTGAATATTAAACAATGTGTATGAATGTGTGTGAGTATGGCCTATTCGTGCGTACGTTAGGAAAGAAGGACAAACTTGTCTGAGTTAAGCACAATTGCACTCAGAGCTCAGGTCGATCTTGAAAATTCTATATTTATTGTGTTGTCAGAGTAACGGGATGATGTTATCATAATTAATTTCAGATATCCTTTACTCTCTCTCCTAAACATATCTATCTATCGTAAAACAATTTAATCCCCAAAACGTGCACATTCATTCAATTCATTCTATACAGGTTATGTGGGCTTAGAGTTAATTACGAGTTCATAGATGTAACAAAAACTTGATTTATTTCGAACCAAGACTTGTGTTAGCTGTGAATTTTTTAACAATATATGTATATATATTATATTATTATATATATTATATATTATTATATTATATATATATATATTAGGGCAACCAATAAGCAATTTGAATTATTGGGGAAGAATTGGTTTTGCTTTCGGTACAGCAACGTATGTAGAAAATATTCGAAAAAGCATAATTTCTTTGTGTGACCCCGTAACAAAATGGCGGCGATCGCACCTTCCGAGCATCATATTGTATACTTTTTCATTTCCATTTCCAAGACTTAGTGCAAGGGTAACAGCAAAGAAAATTTCAATATTTCAAAATCAGAGATGTCTTGAGTTCATCTTCAAGATGAACAATCGTCAACATTATTTTCGAAGATTTGCTGCTGGTGATCATGATTTCGCTGCCAATCCTCGAACCGAACGAGCAATTGAATTTAATAATGTCATCGTAAAATCTCTAATGGAATATGATATAAAATTAAGTATACAAGAATTGGGTCCACATGATCAAGTACACAAAGACACCTACACGAAATAAGAAAGTCGTACAGACAATAGGTATGTGTACCGCATCGATTACCTGAAGCAAGAACAAGCAATTTTACTTCTCTCACGATTTTAATAAAAATTTAAAATTTAGACTTAATAACTTTTCACTTGTACGAACAAATTGCGATCCATAACTAAGTAAAGACGACCTCAGCTAATGCATTTCTCTATCTGTTTTCGACATAAAATACCAAAAACCCAACAATCTTCCTATATACACTCTTACTTTTCATGGAGAGGTACCTTTACACGAACTGACGGAAACCAAACTAAATAAAGTCAATTAATTATTTTTCGAAAAACTTATTATTATTCTTCTATACTTTCGTCGTAAAATGCTACAAGTTATACCTTGGTGCCATAAAAAACCTAAAGGGAGCGTAAATTTGACTTATGTGATTCAAAAGGAATAAAGTAAATTGATATGTCATTTAAAATAATGTTCGCCGTAAATGTAAAAGAAACCTTTTCATTTTTTTTTTTTTAATATGGCTTATCAAACTAAAGTGGTCCGATTCGAAGCATTTCCAGTATAGTTCGTTCTTGGGCCAAAGCACCTTAGTGTACCAAATTTCGTCAAAGTATCGCCAAAACTTGGTACTTGAACACAAGAAACTAAGACCGACAGACGGCCAGGCATGCTTATCATTTCGGAATAATTTTTATAATCGATCGGCACAATAAAAAGCTGGTCCATCTCAAGTTCTTTTGGATGTTACAACCGTCTGCGCAAGTTAAAGATACCCTGCACCACAACTGGTGTAGCGTATAAAAAGGCGGATATGAAGAGATGACATAATTTGAACACTTGATGTACTATCGCAAATCAAAACATATAACGTATGGAACAAATCTTCGCTCTCCATCATTCACTCAAATATTACATAGAACTCAATGGTGAACATTAAGGGATTGAAAGGTGAGCTAAATATAGTTTCCGCAAAGTTTTTAAATCAAATGCTATAAATATATAGCGCTGCTGCTGCTGCTGCTTTTGATTTAACTTCCTAATAAATGACGAAAATTTTAATTTAAAAAATACCAACAAGTTGCGTTCTATTAATTTATTCTTTAAAATTCTTGATTACTATGGATTTATGTATATGCCATGGGTATGAGAAGAAAAGTGGGTTATGTCAACATCAAAAGCACTAAAATAACAAGTAAGAGAGCTGTACAGACCTCAGAGCGAATCTTTGATACCCTCTATCTAAGACGAGCACATATTTAAAAATCGAATCAGTTGCTTGATGATCGGAATAATTAATATATAAGTCGGGATCAAAATAGTTGATTACTTTTAAAGTAATTCGATTCAATTCGCTTTGGTAAAAGACATCAATTAGATATTTTCAGTTTCACGTGGCTGGCAGGATACTTCAACATAGACTTTTGGAAATAAATCGCTCACATATTAAAATTGTTTGGCTTTATTAGCTTATTATCAATTTTCTGGCTTTTGCGAGTTGTGAATAATTTAGAATAATTTATTTGCCTTATGTCCTTTACCGGTTTAAACAATTTTTTACGATATTCCCAACTCGTGGAAATCGATGCACTGTTAAATGCACCGTTAGGATCGATAGATTTATCAAAGGCTATCACTTAACTGACTCCCCATGTCACACTAATTGTCGGCTCCTCTGCTGCTAAAGATAGTAAATCATGCTATGATGATAAGTAAGCGATAAGTGAAATCAAACCTTAGGATATTTGCTTTACGTTGAAGCATTTACTTCTTTAAATAAATTTATTGGACATCTGGATTGGAGTCTGTAGGATTTGATTTTACCCAAGTGCTTTAATTTGATAGGCTAAGTCCAAGTAACAATATTTAATTTACGAAAATCATAAATTCTTCCTGCAAATATTTTACAATTCTTTTCCTTTCCCTTTTCTTTTTTGATTGGTTTTTTTGTTTTTTCTTTAATATTTGGTAATCTCTTAATCACTTTACTTTCAGTTGCTTTCTTATTGAGCGAGGCTGGCGTCGAATAAACGGACAGACGGATAAATAAATATGACCAAAAATGTTTGCATTTGTTTGTGTGTTGCAAAGGGAATCATAAAGTTAATATACTCCCATTGTGGATATGATGTAACGGAAGTAGAATGAAGTAAAAAGTAGTTGCTATCACGAAACTTTTTTCCATATTTCAATGCATGCATACATACATTTATGTTATATGTGTGTATATGTTTATTGTCTATATAGCAGACATACAATTGGCATGGGATGGATGTGTTGTGAAAGCATATGTGTGTTAAGTGTGTCTACGTCTGTGAATCTCTCATAAAAGTTACAAAAGCATTTTGTACATTACAATTTATATGAAATGAAATAAAAGGAAAAAAGAATTCACATCAGTGTCGTGCGGTAAAATCAACTTAGAGAAAACCATATAAACTCGTTACATATGAATATATTATTAATCTTTCTTTTTGTTTTTTCTATTTTCTTCTTCTTTTTGTCTTTTTTTTTTGTTTTTTTTTTTTTTTTTTTTTTGTTTTTTTTTTTTAATTTGAAATCTGTCCTAATTATTCACATGAACAGCCGACGTGGCTGTAGTGGTTATTTTCTAATTAGTTTGTGTTTCTTACTTACTAAACATGCCTATATATGTATATATATATATATATATATATATATATATATATATATATATATATATATGTATATATATGTGTATATGTGTACATAAAAAGACATGACATGCAATTTAATTTTATTTTAATTTTACGCTTTTTGTGAAGTATAAAAACGTTGTAATTTTTTCATAGAGAAGCAGTGAGAAAACGCTGGCAATAAAGTGCAGAGTATGACGCTGATGATGACGCGGCATTAGCGAGGATGCGTTCTTATTATAAATGTTTACACTTAACTTGCTTTGTTCATGTTCTCTTTCCCTCTTTAAAAAGTTAATTTCACTTTTCCCATTAAACTTGTTCAGACAGTTTGTCTCTCTGCGATAGTCTTCTCTACCAGTAAATAAATAAATAAATTAACTTAAATTTTGATTAAAAGTTTCTTCTACGTTCTTTTTTTTTTTTCCTTCTTTCTTTCTTTTTGTTTTATATTATATGCGATAAAACATAAAAAAGCACTTTTAATGAGTTTATTATTAATTTATGTACGTATAGGTACGTACTTACGTCGGTGATGTTTTAACACAATTTTTATAAAAGTGTTTTTCTTTTGATTTTTTATAAACCGTCACTTGAAGCCGGCTGTCAACGAATTTTTTTCTGTTCATCTCTTACATATCGATCTGTCGAAATCTCTCTACGCAATGCTATTATTATGCAGCTACGATCAAAATGAAATTTCACAAACATTTTCACACATGTCCGTATATCAATCTTGCTATGGTTAAACTCATCAATTGGCAAACAGTATGTAACGACAGGAACTTTAATTATTTTTGTGGCTAGTTTTTGTTTTTGTGACATAATACTTTGTAGACATGACTGAAATAACTGAGGGATTGAGAAGATAATTTTTGAATATGTGTTACCAATAAGCGCAAGATTTTTATTGCATAAAGGCTTTCCCAGACGATATATAGTTATGTTATCCACCCCAGGGGAGTTTCCGTGAGTGCGGAAGTATGCGACACCCAGAAGAACTTTAGTTAGACCCACTTCTTATCATGCCGATCGATTGAAAATCACTTTGTGAATCGATTTAAGCTTCTCCGTCCGTCTGTCCGTCTGCCCGTTTAGCTTTCTTATTTTCAACTTGCAAACCGAAATTTTTGAGAATTTTTATAACAGTTGGTACACCGACGTGTTTCTGCTCAAGAACGAACACTATTGAAAATGGTTCGAATCGGGCCACATTTTCGATCACTACCCATATAAGGCCTCATTTTGAATACCTGCACGATGATGTAATGTATTTATTGGCCGTCCGTGGCTTACTATAGTGTAATTATTTGTTTTTCATTTGATGACATCCAGGCAAAGTGTTTCAAGTAAGCAACTTTCGCAACATTTAATGAGTGTAAAATTACTCAAAACCCTATACTTTGCACGTTAATATTTTTAATTTCAGTTAAATGCCTGCAATGCAACGCAAAGTTGCTAATAAAACAAACACAGTGCGTACAACTTTTCATTTTTAAATGTATATCTCAAGTATCTAATGAAGATGCTTAAGCATTGTAGCTGTGAGACATATTTAATTAGATCCTCCCCTCTTCTTAGTCGCTAAAATGTTTTGTTAAAAGTAAAAGAGACACCAAAGAATGCCAAAGAATTTAACCCAAAAAAAAAAAGACTTTTCACTTGATGCGAAACTTTTCATATAAACCACTAACTTATCTTAAAACGAAAAGATTCTTACATAAATTATCACATCAAATATCAGGTTAATTAGCAAGAACATGGAAACAATACAATAAATTTATTATTGAAATAAAATTTATTCAAACGGTTCTCCAATACAGTTAGTTACACAAACTGCCTTAAAATTTAAGGCAAGTAAAACACACTACAGTTATTCATTATAAGGGGTTATATGCAAAGGGATCCAATAAGTGGTTTTGGTCGAAAACACGTCAGTGTATCAAATTTCATAAAAACAGCTCAAAAGATGCGCTTTGTCGATTGAACAGAAGAAAACAAAACGGACAGATGGACAGACAAACTTAAATCGATTTAGAGTGTAAATTTGAATCGATCGGGTATTGCACATATCCGCACAAACTTGATATAACTTTGTCCCGCAAGCGTTGTAAAATATAATAAGTGAATACCTTAAGGCCAAGCAGTGAGATTCGCTAAGAGTTCAACCATTTTTCCCATTCCAACTCTCTTGATAAAATCAATTTAAGAAATCCGGATCATTATATTCGTTGTTAGAATTTACAAATAAACTTTAACGTTCACTAAGAGATCAGGATATTATGTCGCTTTTGGTGCTTAAAGTGACCTCTAAACAAATGAAACGTCTAAAATTTCATTTCAAATGTGCTGTTCGCCCTGTATGGATGTTTTTACAGACAATGCATTAATTAGGATAGTACTTCACGCTGATCTAAAAATATTACTCTACATACAAACGCTGTCGTTGTTCAGGAGAAAGTCTACAGCTTCTCTATGTACATGTGATTTAATGGCCATTAAAAAACTCAGATCAACGAAAATTGAATCTTTCTGTTATGTCTGTCAGTAGGTGAGGATATAATGAAAATACTCGGCAGTGTAAATTTATATATACATAGATATATATGTAGATTATATTCATAGATATATATGTTATTATATTCTTCAGTTCAAGATCCTTTAGAAAAAATCTTTTATAATACGCTCCCTCCTAAAACCAAAGGCATAATTTTGTTGACCCAAACTTTAATGGTAATCATTCCATGAATTGTCAGAACCTTATGCGTCCCAAACGGAAAATATAAAGTAATTTATAATCCATGGATCTAATCGTAAACATTACTTTGCAGGTTCGCGATGGGAGAACACGAAATTTACTCAATGCAAATGAACCGTTTGGGTCGGTCTTACGCGGCCGCAGAGCTCGGATCTTTTTATGTGGTCGTAAGTATATGAAAATGTAAAGCATATCTAAAGTCAAGTTCTATTAAAAAAAAAAGTTCGGAGCGATGGCGTTGAAAAGAATATTTGACCATATGGCCAACCCCATGCGATAGATACTACAGTGTATATAAAAATGCGACAGTCCATAAATATAAAAGAAAAAAAAGTTGTCGTTTACTCAAGCGAATAACAATTTAGGAGAAAATCGAAACACGATGATCGAGGTCTTTATTTAGTTATAAGTAAAGTACAACTTTTACGGCTTACCGTAGTAGGGATCGAACCCTTTCTTTCGGCGCAAATGCTGTGGGCCATAATCACTAGACCGAGCGGTGACGAATTACCGACCTACAAATTCTTTTATTAAACTGAAAGAAGAAGAAGAGAGAAGAGTTTCAAACCTAAAAAAATAACTAAAACAGGGATGTGTTGTTGTTCAATTTGTTAAAGGAAAAAAGAGTGCCTTTCATAACTGAGGACTACTCCTATTTTTAACAGCTCTGTTCTTATATAACATCATCGAAAGTTTTATGTAATTTAAAAAGCACAGAATCCAACTGCGTTTCGAACCCAGGGCCTCGATAATGTTTGAGCTTTTTTTCCAAAAAAATACGCAAACAATCGCTTGTCGAGCCTCCGCTTGGCATTTCGTACACTTCCCTAACCAAAAATATACAAAATAAAAATGTTTATTGTTATGCGTGAAAAACATTGAGTAAATTTCGTGTTCTCCCAACGCGAACCTTTACGATTAGACGTATGGATTATAATTTCCTCTATGTTTTTCGTTTTGGACGCATCTGATTCTAGCAATCTATGGAATGATTACCGTTAAAGTTTGGGCCAACAACAAAACATGTAGCTTGAACACAAGAATACAAGACGGGCAGACGGACAAATGGTAAAGATAACTTTAAATCGATTCAGAAAATGATTCTGAAGCGATCGGTATAATAAAAAATTGGGTGCATCTCCTGCTTACACCATATCAAATTCTTCTGGGTGTTACATACATCCGCATGCACTTAACGTACCCTTATACCATAAGCGTTGTGGGGTATAAACGCAATTTAAAACACTGTCCATTTTTTTTTTTTTTTAATTATTTATGGACTGTTTGTTACCTCGCACATGCACTATAGTATGGGCTGATAGTGTTAATGGTACCAAAGTTACCATAGCGACTATAAGGCCACCTACGGGGAGAATTGGCACGAATTTTCCCTTTTGAGTCAATACATTGCTCTCAGCCAATTGTAGTGAAAAAGTGGTTTGAATGTGTTGTTTAAAAAGGCAATTAAAATTTTTACTCTTACAGATGAGAGAGTAAGTTATCATCTATTCATATATTCAAGTATAATAACTAGAGCCAATGAAACGTTTAACTTACTCAATCATTTTAAAGGGGTTCCATGAATTGCACTCAGGTGCATATACCATCCAGCAGTCAAAATTGTTTAAATTAAGTTCAACATGTAAGTTTGTCTTTTGTCTCCCATCTTTACATTTGTGGTAAATACAAAAGAACTTTATAATGCATCCTGTGTACGGTTAAAGTTATCCAACACTTATATCTGCTTAAAAACGTATACGAGACATCCACGCTGTGAAAGTTATGCATGCATTCGTGTGCATGCACGACCTTAATAGACGTAGTAGTTAACGTTACATATTCATAGCGGGAGATTGTATTAGAGGTAAGAAAGGAGACGACAACGCTAGACCTGTTTGAATATTCAACACGTGTGTAAAATTAAAATCTCTAGCGGATTTTGGCTGCTATATGTTTGACGACTAAGAATATGCAAATGTTGGTAAGAAAATTATGAAAATGTATGCAACGCGAAAACCGCGAAATGTAATGAAAAGTGTTGAAAATAAAATTGATTTCAAACACAACATAACTAAAGTTGCAGAGATTAAATGAACAAAAAAAAGAACAAACAAGAAAATCATATTCGGCCTGCGACCAAATCCTTTAGTCCAAGTCCTTTTATTTGATACCTATATCGAGCGGGTTGTGGAGAAAAAATTAATCCACCGCCTACTGGACGTCCATCATAATTTATTTAGATTTAATGCACTTAGCTTATCGCATTTTATTCCCCAAGTTCTTTGATTCGATGCCTAATTGATTATAAAAATTCTCCGCGGTTTTTCCCGCGGGGCGCAGTAAATAGCAGAAGCAGTAAACCACACCACAGTTTGGAATCATTTGAAGAGTGCTAGCTACTAAACGAACCTCGAAAACGCGGACGAAACCGCGGGGACTTTTCAATATGACCTAATGTATGTAAAAAAAAAACGGTTATAGTGTTTCGTGTTGGATACAAGTGTATTCGCTTATACCGTTTACTTTCAATCGGTTTATAATCCTTTTGTCAAGCATATGAATAAGTTATGAAATAATTAAGGAAAAGGAAAACCTCGGAACGGAATAGTCATTGATTATCGTACAGTCGATGGTCAATACCAAACTCCAAAGGTGAACACATTGTTAGATAAATTAGGAACAGCTAAAGGATTCTGCCAAATTTCTGTGAGATTGGAAGATAAGGAAAAAACTGCGAATTTATTCGCATCTACTTCGTTAGACACACGAAATCAATCTTCGGATCATACAGTCTTTGGGACATGCTTTAATGAGCTATGGGCCATAACCTTGGCAGTTCATTATTTCCGGCCTCATATTAGTTGACGAAATATTCAGGAAAACCCACAAGTCCCCGGCTCCAAACATGGCTTGTATGTCTAAGACAATATAAATTCAGTACATAAGATAGAGACAACGCTTCCCTGGAAGTACAGGAGGCCCACCCCAAAAGGGCGATTTAGGCCATCATGTACCCATCTTCTCGACAGCATAGTAGGGTGAAAACACAAAACATACTAGCACCAGAAAAACGAGGGACGAGTATTCAAGTCTTCGACACCGACAGCAACCAAGTCTTCAATATTCTTCGTAGGGAAAAGTAAAAGATAAATAAGAATTTACTCAGAAATTAGGGATCACGAATATTGCAAAGTTCAGAAAATGTTGGAGAGCAACATTTCAGGAGATCATTCAATTAAATTCCAAGCGTAGAAAATATGACCATTACCCGATTTCACGAAAACGCAAATAGCCGTAGAGACATTACAGCCGCAAGAACTTAAAACCTTATCTTGAGGTCAAGGTTAGTGCCGTAATCAGCGTCCGCCTATAACGAGATTGTCCGCATCCGCAACGTGTGTAAACAGTGAAAAATCTTTCGTCATATTTATAGACAAATTCTCGAAACACGCTGCATGCTTCCCCACAACCGATACACCATACGATAATTTCTTGCTCTAAAGGGAATTTTTAAACCGGGAAAATAATGAATTGGTAACCAACAGCCGAACGAAACGTCGATACTAGAAATGGTGGCATTGAGCGACTCGAAAACACTTTGACGGAAAAGACAAGAATCCTTAATAAACGGAGGAGAAAATCCATACAATACCACAGATATGTAGGGCAACAAGGCTTGACGACAATGTCTGCTTAAGCTCAACCCAGTGCACAATACTTGAGCTACACAATAACAAAGTAGATCATAACGTTATATTCAAAAAAGACTAGAGGAACAAAAAAATAAAAACGTGGATAGAGCAAGCAAAGCTAGACAACATGGATTCCTCGGAAATTTTTAAAACTTAAGTTAGTTTAAAAGTTTAGTCCGATTCACGAAATTTGCATAAAAGCACCATTTAAACATTTCAGATAACATCTATAATACTAATGCTCTTAACGACGATCCAACTGATGACGACTTCCTAAGTAACAACACCTCTAGTATTAATATTCTTGGTAATAACATCCCCGGTAATGATATTGATAACCCCCCTCTATGCAAATCAATTCTTAACCCATCGTTCAATTTGCTTTGTCGATTACCACCTGAGAGGAGATGATTTGATTTTGATACATAGTTATTGACAGATCGAATTCAATTACCTGACGCTCGGTTCTCGTATGGTTGACTGTTTTTTGCCTTGCTTTGTGTGTCTTTCTTTATGAAAGCGAACACCGACTTGTTAATCGCGGCTATTGTCTTATTTCTAACGACTCGGGGCCTCTTGGAGCTTTGTCCATTCAAATACCACGCTCGACCTATCTGTGCCTTCATTCCATACTCTGCTTATATAGCGTTTGAAAAACGAGTTCAGCATCAGCTTCAAACCCATTATTCCTGTCAATCTTTTTAGCTGCGGAGTTTATTGCGAATTATCGTCAATCTTTCCGTCAATCGCCGGCTGCATAAAGTCTCTTTACTTCATGACACCAACAAGTAAAGCGTCGTGAATCTGTGTTTACTTTCAATAGTTTCGTGTTCGTCTCGTTTTTTATCAATCCATTACCTTACCAATTGCGTAATTTTCATAACAATCAACTAAATTAAATAAAACACAAATTTCCAAAATGGTTTAAAGCTATCACCCTGATCAAATGCTAGAACCAAGTTATATTCTGAGCTATAATAGAACTAAAATACTCTAAGGTCGTTAGTTTTTCTCTGGTCCGAATTTTTATCCCATTTATAGGATTTTTTATACCCTACATCACTTGCGCTACAGGGGACGCATGTAACACGCAGAAAGGCTTAAGGTAGGCCCATCTGTCTGTCTGTTCGTATGATGTCTGTTCAAATAAATTGGTCTTTAAGCGACAGATCGCAACTTTTGAGATATTTTGATGAAACTTGGAAGAAGGGCCAACGCTACTGACTCGATCACTCCGCATGTTTTGAAAAGTGATTCTCGACAAAGCTCGCTCTGTAATAGCATTCGGACATTCTAAATTGGTATGAACAGTTCATTTCGGATGGGGAAATTTTTGGAAGCCTCTTCCATCGATCCGTCCTACAAAAACTGGATCGTTCTGTATACTAATAATCGATCGTAACCGAATCTTTTATATCCATCAACGTTATTCTAAAAAAGACAAAAAAAAGTTGAAAAAAATACATTTTCATGCTAATAAGTAGTGGGCGTGGCTGATTTTTTTATTTTCAAAATAAAAGTTTTTGAGGCATAGGCGACAATAGACGTTGTATGCGTGTCCTTTCAAAAATTTACGACAACGAGACGAGTAGACGGCCATTCTTAGGTGCGTACCAAGCTTGAAACTGAACTTATATACTTTATGGGGTTTTTGACGCTTCTTTCTGCGTGTTGTAAAGGTATTGCAAATAAGATTAAAATTTGATTGTTTCTGCCAAATATGAACTCGATAGCTTGATTTTTGCGGCGAGGACAATGTTTACAACAGACATTTAACAGGCGAACAGACGGACATGCTTAAATCGATTCAGAATTTAATACTGACCAAGAATGTGTATGCTTTGTGGGGTCTCCGAAGTTTCCTTCTGGGCGTTGCAAACGTGTTGACAAATTGAACATACCCCACTTAGCCTTCGCTGATGGATATAAAAACATATAATTTTTCATAATTTTTGTTGAAAATCAGTTCTTAATAGTAAATTAATATAGAAATTAAGTTTACCTAATTTGGATCAGGTGGGTCTGTTTTTTGGATATCACCGCCTATAAGAGTTCCTCCAACATGCAAGCTTGCATGAAAATAATGTGTAATGCTTGCTATATTGTTATCGAAACGAATGAACAGCTATGCTAAGCGAAGTGGTGTACGGTATCTAATGATCGACCTTGCCCGACTATAATGTTCTTACTTTTTCTATTTGCTTGCTTTTATGTTTATATTAAAAAGTAAAAAAAAAAAAAAAAATTAAAACTAATTCGTTCGTTTCTTTTAAATTTCAATACTTGATTGACGGCGTATGCGAGTGAATGAAGAAATTCACAATCAAGCATAGAAGAAGGGAAGTCTTGTAATCTCGTGCCGCTTAAAATCGTTTAAATCTCTGACAAGTTATTTGAAAAGTTTCCTTTTGAAATTACAAAATGTAAGTGAATGATACAAAAATTATTATTATATATAACTAACTGATTGAAAAAAACAAACACACAAAACTGTAATGGATTTTTTCGAAAAAGCATTTAAAATATAAAGAGGAACAGAAAAGTTTCTATAAAAACAAAAATAAAATACGAAAGAGTTAGAAGAAGAAAAAAAACAAAAAGAAGATGAAGACGAAAACGAAAACGAAGACGAGGGCGAAGAACATAAATGTAACAGAAAGTTCGTCTGTATAAATATCAGTTAATTTAAAGTTTTCAACGAAACCCTTATACAAATAGACTCATTTCAACACAAATTCTTGTGAAGCATGTAATGAACGCACACACAAAAGTACACACTAAGAAAACTACGAAAAGTACTTGAGGCATTATATTTACGCAGCACTTCATACGTGCCATGCAAATAATGTAGAAAACGCACACAAAGAAAGAAACGTAGATGCATGCGTTCCTATGTACCAATTTCAAGAATAAAAAAAAACAAAAAAAAAAGGACGAACTTGTTACACGCGACAGGTTTTATACAACAAATACATAGAACGGGAGTTTCTCCTCTACAAGTTATTCAATCTCTTTACCTACTAGCAATTGTAATATATTTCTCGCGTTTCTTTTTCTTATAAAAAGTTTTTTACGTTCATTTAATAGCATACACATCAAAACCATTCAACTGCTTACGGTTAGACGATGTGGCTTATGCTGGTTTAAAAATCCAACAATAACTTTAACGTTTGCTGATTTGAATTTATACATATATATATATATGTATATATGTGACAAGAACTCTTTTGGCGTATTTCTTCTCTCAAACTTTACTATCCACAGTCAGCCTCAAGGTAATATTCTTATATTATATACATGTGCACATTATAAGCTATATATATATATATATATATATATATCTACATACATAGCGTTGCAAGCAATAAGTTAAAGTTGTGAAAATGACTACATTCTACCTGTTGTTTTATTACGCTACAGTTGTTGTACTTCTCGAGAGGAGGGGCCGAATTTCGGTTCTATATATGATTTCACGCGTATTTTAATTACTCTTACCAACGGTTATAAACACAGGTGCATACTTGTAGCACTTTTGTTTAATTTTCTTATTATTCACGCCCCGTGTGTATGTGCAAGTGCGATTGAGTTGTTACAACAAGTTAAAAAATAAACTTCTGCATAAGTTCTGGATAATGTGCAGAAAGGGTAAAAAAGGGCGATCAGAATAGCATTTTGACTTAAGGCGAATTTCGATTACCTTTTCATAACAGCGTTATCATGCTTTAATTTCAACTTAACTTTTTTCCTTATGAACATATATCGTGCGAGCCAAGTAAGAATCGCGACTACCACGTCTATGTTGGCGAATTCACATTTCAATGTTGTAGAGTTTACTTTGTAAGCTCAGTCTTACACTGAGAGCTCAATCGTTAAAGGCATAACACTTAACGATCGAAAACACAATCACTACGCTATGGTCGCTTCTCTATTTCTTTATCTTACCTCACGGCCTTACCCGGAGTGATCGGTCATAGAATTGAAAAAATCCATTAAAAAAAAAAAAAAAATGATGAACTTAAGCAGAGGACCTATCAAATGTTTGAACCCCAAATTTAGATCGGATCGAAGTTTTACGACCACTTCCTAGCCAATCCTTAACCAAGGTTTACAATTCCAATATTTCTCGAAAAAAGTCAGTCAAAGATAGTATTTTGATGCAAAATTTAAATCCGATTGAATCACTTTTTGAACTTTCTTCAGCACAAGCTCTCTTGCAAAAATTGGGACGCCATATATATGGCGACAAATTCCATATTTACCCATAATACCTTATAATGAAAACTGAACCAAATAAATGATATGACACTTGAATTTACTGCGCTAAAGTTAGATCACCAAGCACATAAACCTAAGGCTGATCACTAGATACTCTACACAACTTGGCGTAGTACATTTACATTATTTAGTACAATTATATTATTTTTTCTATATGAAGGCGTACTTCCTGTACGACTTTTTATATGAACATGGGTTCAACACGTGCGTGGGACGTGGTTTAAGTTTAGTGGCCTTGAAAGCCTAAATGCTATTCCCCGTAGAGTATTGCGTACTGCAATTAGACATTCTCGGCATATTTACTTTTCACGAGTATTCTTATACGGAGTGGACCCGAAAAGTAGACTTACATAGTCCAAATATGGTATAGTCAAGTTCTAATACTATTTGATACTGGGCTGTAGCCCACTACAGTTCTTTTACTTGTTTTTCCTAGAGATAAGCATTATCCCAAATGCCTTTGATCGCCGCGCATTCTATTGCGAGCTGCGGGCGTTCTTTCATGTTTTGAAATAACGATTGCACTCTAAAAGAAAAATAATCCAGAGCAGCAAACTCTGTTTCGAAGTTATTTACAATTTAGCAAAAGTTTGAACATTTGTTCTTCCTCTCTTTTTTTGTATATTTAATTCGATGTTAACTTTCCACCTGTACTCTCCTGGTAGATAACATATTTTTCACTCGGGAATTTCATATTGCAGGAATACTTGTAGCGATGAGTTTGTGTGTAAACAATGCAAACACAAATAACATTATGTTCCAATGTGTCTGGCATGAAATTGTTGTTGGTTTTAAAAAATTTATTTAACAAAATGTATTAGATATTACGCAAGCCCATAGCATATGAAATATTCAGAAACTTTTACGGTATTCTTGTGAATGCAAGGAATTTATTGTCAGTCCATATTAGCTCTGCTGTTGCTATTCAAATCTTTTAATTGATGTTTTAAAAAGCATTTAAAAGAATTTGATCTCATATTTGTTACGTCAGAATACAATCCGATGATTCAATAGTCATAAGCCATGGAGTCGTTAGTCGGTTGTTTCATCTATCCTAAGTATTTCCGTCAATGAAGATCAGTTTAAAAACACTTGCAACTATTTGAAGCTACACCTTTTTGGCGTTTGGTGTTGTAGACATGATCGGCAATTCGAGGACCCTTAAACGATCCTTGTATGTTTAAATATTCTTCTTCGTTCTCTTTCTTCAAAGAGTAGAGAGAGAGAGAGTCCCTTTTGGTGCATTTGTCGAAGACAGAATCGCACGCACGTACGTGCATACTTTACGTTTTTGCGAAATGACACGGACCACGCCAGGAGATTGTATAAATCAATAGACGAATTCATAACAGCACTAAAAACTTCATCCCACAATTTTATTTTCTTCACAAAAGCATTGAAAACTTTCGGAACGCTCGCAGTCCAGACGGTCGTCTGGATGAAGATACACTGGCGTGGCTTTGATCACATAATAAGTTTAAACACTTTTGCGCATCTACATTTCACACAGCTATGCATTTCGGAGTGCAATGTGAACGAGGCACTCATAGGATGTCCTCTATCCGTAGTACACAGTAACGGTCCGATCGAAGTGAGGAAAGAGCGAGGAGAAACGGGGAAGTGGTTGGCCGTAGCCTAGTGTGCGCCTGCCTAATTAGTAAGTGTTACTTCTTTGTCGACTGAGCTCTCACTGTGACTACAGTCAAAATAAACTCTGGCTGATTCCTACCTACTAGGTTCTTAACAAGGAAAAAGAAAACCTTATAGGTTGGATGTGTATCACCTGCAGCTAAGGTTTTTACTTAGTTTAACTTTAACCCTTTCTAATACTATTTCCCCATTTTAACTGGAGTTTTAATGCTAGTTTCAGCAATTCAGTTAATAGCATAACTAAGTGTCAGGATATTGTTAAGTCAATTATTACTTTTTCCCTTTCTATATACTATGAAGCACTCATATATGTGTATCACTAGTATTAGCTTTGGAATTAATACGTTTCTTATATGAGACCATGAAAAAAAAAATTAAAAAACTTGACATACTTAGTTTCTAAGATTATTCAAAAGGTCAATGTGAGAAAAGTGCAGAACGATTAAGGAGATGTTGAGTATTTTGTAGAGATTTACGCTTAAAGCAAGCATAAGTTTTTTATTTATCTCATTCTCGTAATAGCCTCTACGATTAATACGCTAAAGGACGTTTCTCACATTAACATGTCACGAACGTTACATATTTAATGAATCAACCTTTCGTTAACCCGGATTTTCTGGGAATTTTTCTCTTTTGTAAATGCCGGCGCTATATGGAGAGACGTTCTTTAAATATAAAATTCGCCATTAACCAAGCGACTTTTTAGGGGTTTTTGCGAAATATTTGATGGATACTTTTTAAATTCTCGAAGCCTTGTGGGCGCAATTATCGCAGGCTCTTATTTTTGACTGTAGGAAAAGTTACATATGTTTTGATAGGGGCTCAGTGACTCAGTGGATATGGAGACACGGGGGCCTGCAAACAATTGGATCAACCTGCTGGACTTGTCAAATTTTGAATCAAATCTTGCTCTTAATCCAAGCAAGGATAAAGAATTGTGAAGGTCTTAACTACGGACAGGTCAGTGCACATAGAAACGTTAGGTAAGCATTCAATATATCAGGCAATGTAAACCTCCGTTAACGATAAGTTTTTGGAGAGGTGAAAAAAAATTTGAAATTTAAAAATTCCCCAAATTATTTGAACAGCTCCCTTTAGGTATATCGACATGGTATTTCTAAAACACCACCGACACGACACCGTAATGCTTTCAATTGACACATATTAATGCATTAATGTGTATGTATATAAATTAGGTGCGTAAATGAATTCTGACCATTGAAATGGGTTGCTTCATAAGACGTGCGCACGTAAAGGGTGCCTTAGAAATTGATGTGTTTATGAACAAAGAGAAGGAATCTTATTTACGATATGGCGTTTTTTGCCACTTTCAACTGGATTAAGGCGAAAAAAAATGCAACTGAAGCTCCAAAAATGATTAGGTTAGCTTAGGTTAGGATGAATGTGCAGCAAGCTATAGAACGGTTGGAAAATGGTTTGTGGGAATTCAGGCAACAAATTTTAGTGTTATTGATAATGAACACTCTGGAGGTCCGTTTCGTAAAACTGGAAACGAATCATCCACTGCTAACCTCGGGAGTCCGGCGAAATCTTGGCGTCTGAATGATATCAAGCTTAACTTGTCAAACTAAGTGGTGTGCTTGGGGAGAAAACACCGTTGCGATTATACTTCATACTATGCTTCCATCCATCAGCAGCAAAAACAGCTCAGGAAACGATCTTCAACTTGCTCTAAGAACATCTCCCGATTGCGGCGTATTCTCCTGGCCTGACTTTTCTTGATTAGACCTGGTTCAGATCGATGCAGTCATACTTAGCAGATCAACAGCTCGACAAAAGTAAATGTATGCGAAAGTATTCCTACTGTGACGGCATCCGCATGCTACTCTATAGAAGCCGAAGACACATGGATAACAGTGGTGTATAATGCGATTATTAACAAAAACGGAAAGAATTCATTTTCACACCTATTACATATATATATATATATATATATATTATTGCTTTAACTTGTCAGCGAACGTCAGTATCAAGAACATTTTACGCGACACGCAAAGTTCACTTTTATATAAAAAAGGTGGCCTAATGAGACCGAAAAGTTGGACGGCAATGTCACTCAAACGTAAATTATAATTTTTATATAACGTCGCTGCGTGATTATGTGTGTCATTCTTGTGTAGCTTGAATTATGTTTCATAAGTGGGTGTTAATTGTGTCATAACAGAACAACATCCAAAGACAACGCAAAGCACTTAGTGTGTAAAAGTGTAGCTATTACATAATATATATATATATATATATGTTTGCCTGTCTATCTGTGTTATGCTTTAAAATTGTAAATCAGCAACCAACAACTCACAGAACATACCAAAAATCTGAATCCTCCACGAAAATCTAATATTTAAAGTAATCACCACATCACCTACATATGATTTTAAATTAATCACACAAACATCGTGCAATTTGAATTCTATCTAATTAAAACACAGAGAACATGTGAGATCTGGCATAAATCATATTTTACATCAACATAATAGAAAATGTTGGAAATAACTTTACAAGGAAGCGTATGATTGCTATTGTAAATTGTTACGCCTTCTGGTGAGCATATACTTATACTATACAAAGTTTCTCATTCGACATTGTAACAATCAACATATACATACTATAAGGCAGGCACATTATCGATAAGCAACAAATTCTGAAATGGTTCAGCCGTCCGCTAATTATGGGAATTCTTAAGCTTGGAAAAACTGCGACAGCTTCAACTTGATACGAGTACACACGCTTCAATTGAAAAGAGATCACGTCTGAAAACGAGCCTGGCTCACTCAAAACGACTCACACAAACGATAGTAAAATATATGAAAAAGAAAATTTCCAATTGTTCGAAAATTGATAGCAAATATCGGACAGCAAATATCGGCTTAGGGGAGATTTTGATTTTCCACTCAAGCGTCCATAAGCGATCAACACAATTAAACAAATTACAACAAAGAAAAGAACTACAAGTCAGAAAAATGAATTTGTATGTAGCGGAATTTTGAGAAATTCTCAAGAAATCGATTCGTAGTTTAGAATCAGTTCTAACAATAAAACCAAAGCTCGCTAAAGAGCTAAGTGGAATGGATGGAAGGCAGCTCCTATGAAGCGATTATCACCCTCCGTATTCGTGATATCACCCACCTCCGTTTCTTGGTAAAAATCGACCAAACTTTTTAATATTAGGTCACAGGAGGCCACAATGATCCGCCAGTATTATCGCACCATCAAAATGATAACAGGACGCATTATTAAACGATTCGAATTTACACGAATTCTGGTCACATTTGAATGCAAAAATTGTTATAAGGGAAACTCACTCGTCTAGCGTATGGCCTGAAGATGCATTGCTTCATGATCATAGATCTACGTCTCCTAAATTGATACGAACCACAATATTACCTTTCCTTTTGCTCCCGACTCCGATTCTTTTCATCTACCGTGAAGCTAATGGCGAGGTGTGGATTATTTGCTTTTTTTTTTATAGAGAGACGTTGAACAGTTCAATCGATTTATTTACTCAAGCTGAACGCAACACCCTACATTAATGCCAGCATCTCATTCAGAACTATACGTTTCTTGGACACCAACTTGAAGACAACGTTGGTGCATTGTTGCCAATACCATCTGATCATCAGATTGTCCTTATTTGTACCTCTCGAAAAGTGCCAGGAGTGCCAAGAGAGAATCGCCAGTCATAACATGAACATAAACTAAACAAGGAAAAAAATTATGTTCGATCGATTTTATACCCATCGGAAGAGGAAAATAACTAAATTTCCATACTCTATAACATTGGGTTTTTCGCGGTTGATATTTTCTATTTTGAGAATAAAAGTGGAAATTTATATGGTGTATGTGTTGCACTTTACAAGTAACAAGCAAAACCTCGGAATACAAAGGTGTTCACAGTTTTCCTCCCCCTTTCCGTATTCTTTGACCAGTTCGTGTCATTTTCAAATCTTTTCCAAATTTGCAGACGATATCTTAATTTTTGCGAAAGGGAGAATTACCACGAATACTACATTGTCCCACAGATAGAATGATGGACAGACGAACAGACGGATCTATTTAATTGCATTCTGAATTTGGTGCACTTTATGGGGTTTTTGAAATTTGCTTGTGTGGGTTAGGAAGATATTGAAAAAAAACTTAAATTTTGGTACTCTATAATATCGAATAGGCGTGGTGAATTTTTTCCATTTACAGATGTGTGTACCACAGCATGGCCCATAGAATATATTTTTACATTTTTGTAGATTTATCTGCTGTAGCAAATGCCAATTTTTTATTCCTCTTGGAATATAGAGGTGTTCTCAGTTTGCAAGAGACTGTAGGCATATTCTTCAATATCAACCTGCGTGCAAGAGCTTCCAATATGTCTGTCAAGTTTGAAGTCGACATTTCAATTTTTGCGACAAGAGAAACGTTTACAGCAGACGTTGTACAAACGGACCGACGGATATGCTTAAATCGATTCAGAATTTGATACTGAGTTTATATTTGATGTAAAAATATATATATTCTTTTTGTGGGGTTTTTGAAGCTTCCTTCTGAACGTACCAAACGTTTCGACGAAGTGACATGCACTTACCGTGTGAGTGTTAGTATAGAGTGTAAAAAAGAGAAATATCTAGGTTTTGAAAAGGTCAGAGCATGTATTTATACAATTGTTGTCTTAATGCGCTGATGATAATCTTATCTCTGTACAATAATTATGTGCTTCGTGCCGCAAATAATCAGTTGTCACGTTTCTCTGGCGATCATATCTGTAATTTAACTTTTTTACACATAAAAGTCTTGGACAAAAGGACAATTATTCCTATTTACGATAACATAAGTATACCCCTCATCCCTCAGGCATACGTATAAAAATTTATAAACAACTGCGGAATTTCATGAAACTTTTCTTTCCTGATTAGAACTCAGAGCATTCGATCCCGATGGCAATCATACATCGCTTGTATATATTTTCAATTTAGTAAAGATTGAGAGAAAAACTTAAAACTTGCTACCACTTCCAACCTATTTAAAATGTAGTTTCGTTAAGTTACCTATTGACGCTAAGACGAACCCTGGCATATACTTAAGAGTTAAAAGAGCACTTGCAGGGACATGGGCGAAACGTTGATCATCGAATGTGGAATAAAATATGAAAAATCTCTTGTTTAAAATGCATTTTCTTCTTCCTCTTATTCTTCTTCTTCTTCTTCAGGTGAAACCTAACTGAGAATATACGTGAGGCGTTAGTTGATTGAAAATGTAATGTTGTAATGTGTGTAAGAACTTTTTGACACGAATTCGTTGGTTTTACACAAACGCAAGAACAAAATAGTAATTTGGATAGTGAGATGAGACAGACACATGTCTTATAGTAATAATTTATAGTTATATTTATTTATAAATATTTCTTTTCTATTAAATACAACATTATCTAAACAATATCAGAGTATCATCGTAATAAGCAAGCATTAAATAAATGCTTTTAAGCATAATTAACAATAATTAGAAATATTTTGAAAAAATAATAATATATATATATATATATATATATATATATATATATATATATATATATATATATATATATGTATATATATGTATATATGTATTCATTCTTGTTAACGGATGAAAAGTTCGACACTTTAGCTTAAAATATTTTTAAAATATTTAACAATGGCATCCTGTACCTCAACACTGCAAAGAAAATGCTAACAACTTATTAACTTATTTTAAATCGTTGTTCACGGTTAAATGACTTTCTCTGTATTTTTTTTGAAAAAATTCCCTCTTTTTTTTTAACTAAGATCTTGAAATTTGCCGCAAAAAATAAAGTGAAATTATTCAAAAGTGAATATATTGCTCTCGTGAAAAATATTATAAAATATAAGAATTAAAAAAAAAAAAATCATCTGAGTTATATAAAGTGCTTTCGCTCCGTAGAGAGGAGCAAAATATTTTCCTGCCATAAACAAAACAATATAAATAATTTCCATACGATTCCTTTTTTCAAGTTAAAGCTGCCGCATTAGAATTTTTCTGATTACCACCCACTGAATTTATTTGACCGTTTTCTCCCGCTCCCGTTCCCGTTCCCGCTCCCGTTTCTGTTCCCGATCTCGTTCTTTCTTCCGATGTTGTTGCGCCAGTTGGTGTTGCTGTTGCCGTTGCCGTTGCCGTTGCTACCGTTGTTCGAGACGATGCTGTCGTCGTCGTCGTTGTCGGTGTTACCGTAGCATTGGATAATGTACCCACATCACTACTAATGAAACGTTGCATAAATTCTCTGGTACGTGTGTCACGATAATAGTCTTTCGATTTGGTGGTGCAACGCAACAGTACACGACCGAAAATGGTAGCTGAAATAAATGTATGCGTACACAAGCAAGGAGAGACAAGCAACACACAAATGTGTAATTTATGCAATACAGTCTGTTGCGGTATCAATTCGTTTCTTGATTCTTTCAACTTACCCACATGCATTAAATTGTAATATTTACGTTCGATACCCTCACGCAAGAACATGCACAAATGTACGAATACATTACGTTTAGGTGAACTTAACAATGAAATTAATTCCATTGCTTCTGCCGTTGTTTGTGTATTTAAAATATCTTCAACTAAGGGGTCCAGCAAAGGCGTTTCCGATAAATGCAACAGCATAAGCAATGCTTCTGCTGCAGCTGACGGCGAACCAGCTGAAAAAATAACGACAATAGAAGAGGGAGAGAGAGAGAGATATTGAATGCTGTTGTTGTAACAAAAATTGTAGTCATTTTGCTAAAGAATTTTTAAAGCATACCCTACTGGTTTTTCATTTTTATGGAATGCAAACCAAGCGAATTGGTTTGTTGCATGCTGCAGAGACAGCATAACAATTGTTGTTCCCCTTACAATTGCTTTTCTACTAACTTTTATTAATTTCTTTATCTCATATTTTACGCTAAATTTAAGAATCTTTCCTGGCCTGGCCGACATTACAATTTCAATGTATTCAATGAATTCGCCCTACTATTCGCTCACATCCTTCCGATTTATCCAAAAAATCCATGACACACAGGTCTTGGAGGTAGGCAACTAATCGCTTAATACAAACGCAAATCGCTTTATAAATCTTGCAGAACTTGGGGAACTGATTATAGTGATTGTCAATGGTCGCTAATGTCCATGAATTACTTTATCTAGTCCCCTCTATGATATGTCTTTGAAATAAAAAAAAAAGAAAAGGAAATAAACCAGACTTCCTATGGAAAGACCCCATGCTTTAGATTGTTCTTTTTTTTTTGTATCTTGCACTTCGACAACCACAGACAGCAAGTCGTCTTTTTATGCAAAACATTTTATGCGATTTGAATGATTTTATTCTTCAGAACACTTAACGGCCATAACGTGTTGTAAAAAAAAAATCATTAAGAAAAGTAACAATGAATTATCCTAACTTAAACTATAACAACTGCAACAGAAAAAGTGAATCCTTACAGTTTGGTGGACTAATTTTTTATATGTTATTCATAAAAAGAGGAGCAATAATTACGCCATTCTTAGCAAAATCTATCGATTTACTTTATATTCTAGTAAATATTACTTTGTAATAATTGTCCGGGAAAAGTATACTTTACTTCTATTTGGAAGACTAATTGTGTGCTTGTTGTGCGGATGTGTCGAGCATCCAGAAGGGCTTAAGATAGGCCCATCTTTTATTATATCTATTTTTTTTATTTTAATCTTGTCTGTCCATCCATCTGATATCTGTTCATGTGACTTTGCGTTCAACCTAGATGGCATAATTTGCTGCACTGACATGTTAGCGATCAGAGACGAACCCTACTCAAAGTAAATTGAATCTAACCATTTTTAGGACCATTGCTCATATAACATTTAATATTGAAAAAGTCGTTAAACGAAAAAAATTTACAATTTCCAAAATTTCTCGATAAAAATCGCTGAGTAATAGTATATCGGCGTTTCTAAATTGATGTGAACAATATAATCGGGTAGATTGATATTTTGAATCCACTCCTATACAACTTCTCCTACGAAGAGTAATCCATCATTTGGGAGAACTGTCTATGTTGTAATATTATGCAGTAAGAATAAGTTCATAATAGTAATTTGGTATAAAAATCAGTCGTATCAAATGTGAACTATACAGGTTTATTTTTTGTATTCCATCCGGTATAAGGATACTCAGTGATGTAAATCTTCATATAGCAGCAGCCTAATTTTTAATATCTTATGAAGAAAATAACTGAATAACAATATGATTTTTGATGACAAGATCAATTTTGCCAAGTTTTGACCATGTGAGTTCAGGTTTCAGCTTCTCTTCTATATAAAGCCTATTATGAAAACTATGCCCTTACTTACGTGGAAACTAAGCATAAGTTTTAGCATTTTGTCCCGAAGATAAATAAAGAATTGTGCTAAGTGTTTTACTTATTCCCTCATATAAAAGCGTGGTCCCAGAAATGTTATTCAACGCTATTGAAGTATTGCTAAGCTTAAGCAAAGCTGCCCGTAGCTTCAATTATTAAGCAATTTACGTCTGCGATTAAGTCGGCAGCCTCATGTCGTCGATTTCGTTTTGTTAAAAGGTGATGTAACATCTACCAATTTGTTGCTACTTGAAGTGTTTGATGATTACAACCAAATAGATGTACATTAATACTCATCTTTTGGAACCATTCGATAAAGTCAATCCTAAGTGATTGATTTTTAAATTGAAATGCTTTGAGTTGGCTTATAATATGATCCCATAATTTCGAAGTTATCGCACTCATCGTTCTCAAGAGAATTCATTAATTCTGTTCTGTTCCTCAAGGTAGCCATCTTGGCTCTACCCTTTTCGTTGTATTTGTCAACGACCTTTCCATATCCAATCAATATTCTAGAGTTCTATTTGCCGATGATGTGAGGATATGTATATTTATTATTTTTATTACTTATTTTAATTTTTTATTTTTATTATTTTTTCTTATTTATTATTAATATATATTTCGTTTCGTTTCATTTCACTTTCTTATATAAATTTATCCTCAGTGTGATTTAAATACTTTGTACACTTGGCTCGTGATTAAATTCTTCGGAGCATATCGAGCTTTAACGATTTAAAGAGTTGTACTTCACTCTAAGCTTACGTTTAACATTCGTATTAAGACTCCTGTCAATAAAGCTAAGCCTCTTGTAACTACTTGGGTCGTTACGCTAATTTTAGAATATGCAATATAAGAATTGCAATCTGATTACTACATTATGGATACTATATCGATCTAATTGAATTCATTCAACATCATTTCTTACTTTTTGTTTTGCATGGCTTAGATTAGGATACCTTGTCGTCTGTGAGACCTTACGCAATTACATTTTGGAGTTTATTGATTTACTATCTATCTAAAGGAAGTGTGAAATGTTGAGCGTGAGATTTTTGGTCAAATCAATTTATGGCGATATTGTTGTCTCATGGAATTATAAGAACATATATCGTTTAATATTCTGCCATTTAAATCGTACCACCTGCACAATCAGTTTCTGATTTTATGTATGATGTCAAATGAGGATCGCAACATCTCCGACCCTTTTTTCCATTCTTTATTGCGTCGCTAGTGTCAAACTGATTGGTCTTTTTGTATACACGTTCTACAACAACTCAACTAACAACTTAAAACTTTTTTTTTTGTCAGGTGATAAACAAAAAATATACTTCAATTACAAAAACATCAGACAAAAAAGTACACATACAACATTCATGAAATAAATTTTGAGGTGACCTCTGTCATTATCTTTTTCAATAGAAAATAGACCGATGACGAGCTAACAATGAGAGTATTTTAACATGTCTTGCTTTTATTTTTTCAAATAATGGGGAACCCTGATGGGACCTTCACAAGACGACATATGTAGACGAAGAATATCATCCACATTGAATACGTGTTACTTTCTCTCACCCTCACTTTCTTAGGCAACCATAAAATATGTCCTAATTCCTCCCATCGTTATTGAACGCTTTAGACTTGTTTGAATACGCTCGAAAGACGTGCTGCTGTTTGTTGTTGTTGTTGTTTGAATATTTTGCAAACATCAATTTCAACGCACGCCCTTCCACGGTTATATTAATAGCAAACGTTATCGAATAATCTGAAAAGAAAGAAACAAAAACCCCTATAGCTTTGTAACCTAACCTATTCTACTCTTACCTCTTCGTCGCTAACCTAATTCACAACCAACATAGAAGAAAGAATTTGACTCTTTCGCTTACTTGTCTCGCCTGCAAATGACTAATCATTATTACGTAAAGACGACAAATCTAGTAATTAACTTTAGGTATTATATCTTAGTTTGCGAAGCAGACAAAGACAACTTTGAAGCTACAGAAAAAGAAAAGTTGTTGCAATGTTGTTCATTATCGCATAAATTTCATATTATCTACGTAAGCCGAATGACGTATGTTTAACACCAAACACAATTTTATCTGCCGATATTTAACGCTGCTCAGAAAACTGCTTATTTTGTAACTTTGAAGAAGATTGTCTACAGTATTTTTAGTTTCGCATAGAAAAGTACAAAATGTTAATCGAATACTGTTTCTATTATCCCAGGCCGGTTACATTTTCAAACTCATTGACACAGCCACTTAGATCTTTTAAAATATTAAAAACACTTTCTCCTATCATCGCATCTGCGAAAACAATACTTACGAAATTCTTCATTTGACCAGCTATCGAGCCAATCCCGTATAGCATTAAAATCCGCATTTTTCGCTTGTTTAAATTCCAATGAACTTAAAGTAAAAGCGCTCTCCACACTTGCACCTTGTTTATGCAGATAGTCAATTAACAAGAAGAATTCTCGGGGCATTGTAACACGAAATTCAGGTGATTCATCATTCATCTAAATGTACATAAAAATATATTCATCTCATGAAAAAGCTTTGCATAATTTTAAAAATTATTTACCAAACGCTTAATTTCCGCTTGAGTGTATTCGCATAAAGGACGGTCGGTTCGACAAAGTGTTTCTATAGATAGACCAAAACAACTAGGTTTATATTCACCGGTTACAGTAAGAAAAATATCGGGACCATTTTTTACGTGTAAAATTAAAATATCGAAATCAAATTTACAGTTTGTGGCACGTATTTTCTGCAACAGACCGGTCACGCTATTACAATCGATTAAGAGTTTAACACGTATCGCTTTACTTGAATCTGCGAAGAGGAAAAAAGCAACTAAGAAAATAACGTTCAGTAAACCTTGGACACCCACCATCTCAAGGATATGCAAAAAAAAAGTAATTCATTTAGGAATTATAGGAACGGCAGTCGGCCAATTAGAACTATTTCGGTACCAAATATTTGTAAACATTTACCCCAAAGTTCAAATCGGCAGCTGCTGTAAACACACAGGTATTGCTAAAATTATTTTCATATTTGCGTTTTTATACCCCACGCCAGTTTAGGTATTGGGTATACTAAATTTCTCCGGATATATGTAACACCGAGAAAGAAAATCTATCACTTGTATCAGGATCATACTCTGAATTGTTTTAAATTTATCTCTTCATCAGTATTTCCGCCCATCTGTCTGATGTCTGTCCTCGTGGTTTAAGTTTAACCTAAGTCACAAATTCTTCAGGTTTTTTCACGAAACTTAATTCATTCACTGTGCACCCTTTTGATCCAAGAACGAACTCTATTGAAAGTGGAAATAGGCTCGAACCATTTTGCGGCCATTACTAATATAAAGCCTTATTTTAAGAAATTGATGTCAAGGATTTGAACCAAATTGGCAAACTCTTTCAACTTCCTTCCATAAAATCGTACCTACGAAAAGCGAGGGTTAATTTTTAATATTCAATAATGAAAATTTGTCGAGAAGTAATATTTTGACGTGAAAAGTTATCACATAGGTTCCATGGAAACTGTGCCGTCACATCGAATGGTTGGCAATGAAAATGAATGCAGAATTGTATTGGACGAAGTGATGTTAGGTATTTAATTAAGGAACTTGACTTCTACTTGTGTGTGATTTGTTTTTTAGTGAATGTAGGCATATTCGTGGATTAGTTCCACATTCAAATTTAATACATGATGATTTTTAACTGTGCATCTAAACTTTTGCAATATTAAAAGCTTCAAAAACGTATGTCGGATAATCTTGCAATCATACGCTAAGGCAGAATAAATATATAGTATAGAGTGTCTGATGTACATTTCTGGGTTTTACACACGTTAATATCTCTTGGTGGTGGGTGTAAAACAAAGTTTGCATAAAAATGATCGATGATTTCTTAAATTATTACCAATCATTAAGCGTTCAGTTCTAGGCTCAATTTGTAACCACTTTTCACATATATCGTTCAATGGGGCATCTTTAATTTTAAACATAAATTCCACCGGTATTGGGCAAGAATTCGATACTGTAAACTCTCTGCAAATCAGTTCATTGAAGCGCACTAAACCGAAATCAATTACTGTCTTTTCTACGTTAATTTGTGGTTGATTTTCGTTTTCGCGTTTGTCTACCAATTTTAGAACCTCTTCGTGTATCTTTTTAAACCGTTTCTCATCCTTGGTTTTGACTTTTACCCGAAATAATGCATACACGGGTTTATGATCACTCTGCCGTATTTCCATGACACTGTTATAAGTTAATTGTTCAATGTTGGAGCCTTTCCACAAAATGCGATCGCAGTAAGCCGGAGCTCTTTGCTTTTCACTGCTGTCATAATTATCAGTACCAGGATCATATTTATAAGTTGGACGGAAAGTAATAGGACCTTCAGTATAACCCTCAAAGCAATTTCCTTTACGCATTTCCTGGCCCAACTGATCGAACTGCAATAGCAAATCATGGTAATTATGGGCACCGCGTGCGTTAGGAAATTGAAAGCCCGGTGGCTCTTCAATGCGATAATTCAAATCGCCAATCCAAAAAATATGACTATAAAATCAAAACAAGTAGTTATGAAAGCGTGGCGACAATAAAAGAAAAATTACTTACTCGTGATCATTAATGGTGCGTCGTAAGTCGTCATCGAAAACCAAGCCTTTTACTATGCCCCAATAATCTTCATTACGAACTTCCACAAAAGCCAAATGAGCTGCCAAGTGTGAATTGACAAAACAAAGATTACCCTCGTTAAGTTGTATGCTAACCGCTACACCTCCTTTATTGCCTAAAGCATTAAAGACGCCACGAGCTATACTCTTAACTCGACAACGCGCTATATATCGCCGCAATTCACGTTTGATAATAATGGTCAACATCATGCCCACTAAACGTACAGAAGCTAATTCTTCATAATCTGCTTTGCTATGAACACTTTCCAGCATTTTGTTGCTATATTAGATACATTTGTTTGTCACAAAGAATGGTCATTGATGGTGTACAATTTAACTTACATCCACAATGCATCCGGCCGATTCTCGCTAAATGTTATAGCCTTGGCTGAGGTATCCAATTCTTGTAACGCTATAGCATATATATCAGGAGGAGCATCACAAGCAGCAAGCCATAGATGCAAAGGAGAATCGCAATACGATTTATTATTAACATTCCAAGTCGCACAATATATACTAAAATGTAATGATATGTAAGAATTTCACTTTAAAATAGTGCGGAGTTTTTACGTAAAATCGTTGAGTTTAATGTATTCATTTTCTCTCCTCTTTAACTCTTGCTTGACTTCGCCAATCTGCCGATAGTCATTAATCCAACTGAAATTTAAAGCAGTGACATCATTTAGACCCAAAGACGGCGTATGCAACATCGACATTTTTGCCGAAATAACCTGGGCATGAAATGTATCAAAATCTGAAGCTCCTTCCGCTGATATTACTGGATAGTAATAAAATTTGACTACGGGCTCCTCAGCAGTTTTTAATGTAAATTGCAACTGGGAGATGGAACCTTTTTTATCTATAAAATATGCTTTAGTCAAGTATGTTTGATGGTCAGTTTTTCTTACCATTTCCCATCTCAAACGTTTCATTAAGTGCGAAAACTTTCTCAATACTTAAATCCGCATTACTGCGCGGTGGCAAACGTGCTGCCGTCAATGAGAACACTGCATAAGTACCGCCTGCAACTGATACAACTAAAGCCAATATGCGGCTAGTGTGCTCTTGTCCCGCAATTTGATAAGCCTCGAAAATCTGCAATGGATTAATTAAATCTTTTTCTTGTCAATTTCATTACAAAAGCTTCCACTTTTGTTCGTATCATTCATACCGATAAGACATTTTCGTTATCCTTGAACTTCTGCTGCACCATTTGCAATGTATTCAAGGGCTTTTCTTCCACTCCCAAACCGTCCATAATTGAAGTCAAACTAATCGTTGAAATTGTTGCTGATATTGTGGGTATTTTGGCACCACCCAAAGATGTCATTGCGCCAACTTGATTATTGATTTGATGACGATTAATGTAATTATGGAAATTCTATTGTTTCGCTGTATCTATTTTTAGATTTTTTGTATTTGTTTAATAGTCAATTGCATATTTAAGCCCTCTGTCCATTTTTCAAATTTTTTTTTTTATTTAAAATTAGGCTGGAAGTTGCACGTTTCCCTTTCCAAGTAAGCGTTTAAAAGGTGTATTTCACTTGTTATTTAGTTAGTTATGTTTAAAAATTTTATATTAATAATTTTAATCTAGATTTTATATAAATTAATCTCTTGCAATTTATGTTCATCTACTTTTTCACAATAAATACGAGTGTCAAAGCGTTGTCTTCTTCATTCAATAAAAACATTCATAGAAATGTAATAACATAACAACAACGCTCTACTTTCTGTTAAATAACTTTACGAACGCTCTACTTTCTGTTAAATAACATTACGAACGCTCTACTTTCTGTTAAATAACATTACGAACGCTCTACTTTCTGTTAAATAACATTACGAACGCTCTACTTTCTGTTAGATAACATTACGAACGCTCTACTTTCTGTTAGATAACATTACGAACGCGCTACTTTCTGTTAAATAACAGCACAAAGTGCGTAATTAGTGTTGCCACAACATATATAGTGAGATAGTGGGTGATATAAAAGCTCGCCGCCGTTTCTTGCTCTTCCTTTGAGCTTCTTTTTGTAGCCTGCTCTTTTCAAATGATTCCAAACTGTCATGTCGTTGATGTTTAGTGCCTCCGCTATTTCCTGACAGCTTGGATGCCAATCTTAGTCCACCAGTTGCAAAATTCCATCGACTTTTTCAGTAAATGGCCGAGCAGAGCGAAACTTGCATTTTGTACATCGAAATTTTCGGAACGGAACCGAGGAAACCTATCCTGGATCGTTCGTTCGCTTTTCTTTTTTTTTTATTAAAAGAATTTTTTTTATTGATAACAAAAACGTCAAAGATGCCTGAAATTTTACTAATTCTAATTTTGATTTAACATTGGGACATCTCGTCATTTACCTATTACTGTTACCCTGTACGCTCTCTTATTGTGAGATAATTTCTTACACACTCTTCTTCTTCTCGCTTGAAACTACAGTTAGAGAAACATAAAAACATTGCGTTTCATTTTCATGTTTTTTGAATTTACACAGCGTGTAGTATATAACAAATACAACAACTTTTGTATGGGTTTTAAAGAACTGTACACGAAATATAAAAACATTTCGTTTCAGTTTCATTCTTTTTTAATTTGTACTGCATACAGCACATACCAAATACAAACACTTTTGTTTCTATTTTAATTTTCGACTTTGTTTCTTTCCGTTATTGCACTTTTGCAAGACACAAACCAAATAAGTAAACATAAGTTACAGCCGGTAAAAGTAAAACAAAATAATGAAATGCCTTATCTTTTAATATGTAATGTTCTTGTTGGTGATAACAGGAACAGCGGAAATCGCCGAAATTTTACTACATTTTATTTTGCACAAAATCTTAGGCACTTTTATTATTTAGTTCTCTATCTCACTACTAAATGAAATTGAAAGCAACATACGCTCCCTCTCTGGATTTTATTAGAAATGTAGTACAAGTTAATGTCTTAGCTAAACAAATTTATTGTATATTATCGGAGACAATTTGTATTTATTCTTTTATTATTTTTTGCAAAAACGAAAGATATATGTATAAAAATTGGTTGTTTTGTGCAGTACTTTCAAATAATGTCTCGTTGGTTCTACAGTAATTTGTGACCAGTAAAACGATTTTCTTGGATTTTCCGGATTTAATACAAAAAATGTTCACAAGTGGCTGTATGATGTCATGGTCCTTTTCGAATACAAATAGTTCCGAAAAAAAGATATTATTGCCATCAATTAGGGAAATAAACTTTGTTTTGATGCTTTTCATTAATGTTCTACCAACTAAAGCAAAGCAAGCTTATATGAAGAGCAGAGCTTATATGAAGAGGAGCAGTTTCGAGGTTACTTTTGAAGATTTCACTTACTCACGGAACGTAAAATAATTTGAGATAAAGTTGCATTACACTTGTCAAAATGTAGCCTCTTCTTTTAGGCAATTGCTTTAAACATAAGTTATTAACGTCGTGACTTGACAATTTATTAACGATAGCAACGTTACTCAAGGAGTTGAGGTAATGGTGCTTGAGATTGGAAGTGTCGAAGGAAAAAAATTCCTTTTTGCTTTTTTTTAAGCTTAAACCGTTACAGTTTTGTAGATTTTTTTTTCTACGAATGATCTATGCAATGTTCTGAAAGGAACTTGAAGTTTTTGCCAAGGAAGACACTGTGGAATTTTCATTTCATATGGAGAGTGTTTTTCTTTTTTTTTTGAAACGAATTATACTTAATTTTCGAGAGGCGCAAGTTTAGAGCAGATTCAGTCACTTTGTTTCTCATGGCTTGTAATTAAGTTTAGATTTATTTTTAGGGAGATTTTTTCTTTTGAGCTTTTGAAGATGTGTGCAAAATATGGACGATGGGATTTGATAAACTTGTAAACAAATCTCTTGATCTTCTTCAACTTTCGACATATGCTGAGGTATACTTTTCTTCGGAAAAAGTCTAATGTAGAGAGACGGTTGTCTGCTTGCATCATTTAGAACGTAGATGTAATTTAATGGATACATGCATTAATTGCATATGATTCGCATCCACAACTTCAGTTAATTAATTCGTTGACAATTCTCCAAAAATTATGCCGATAACTTTCAGCCATGACGAGTTGATTTATAAATATCCGCGTGTGGGGAAAATGACGCGAGTATATATGGATATATTCAGTGTTCCATAAAGAGACTTTGATTCCAATGTTCTTCCTATCAATTACATTTTAGGAGGAGAAATCGTCAACTGACGTTTCTTATCCTAAGCATTGCATTGTGAATTCACACACACACACACACACACACACACATGCACACATACACGCAATCTAAATTCCCTATGTTTAATAGATAAACGCGACACTAATTACGTTTCAGAAAGCAGGCAAATGTGGATATTATGAGATGTCATAAGCTACGTTCCTGCATGTTGTGTCAAATTTGAATAATAACAGTCAGAAGGACTTGAGATAGACGCATCTTTTATACAACCTAACGACTCAGGAACACTTTCTGAATAAAGTTAAGCTTACCTGTGCGTCTGATTGCTGTCGGTGTGTATTTGTGTTCAACCTACATATCGCCATTTTTGAGACAACTCGATGAACTTTAGTAAACTGGCGTGTTTTGACCCAAGGATGGAAATGGTTCGGATCTGTCCACTTTTTCGACCACTCTTCATATGACACCTTATTTGAAAGCTAATATGGGACATGAGAAGAGAGAGTCAAGTTGATTTCAAGATTTTCGTACCGTAGGATAAATTTGGCGCAGAAATTTTATCAATGTGGAACTGAGAGAGTTGAGTTTGCACTCAAGCATTAGATCAAAAGTATACGCCCATGTTTTAATATTGAAGATGAGGGATCCGGTTCCCAGAGAATTGAAGAGTAACGCCCAAGTCTTACTTGATTCTGTTAAAAGCTGAACATTTTCTTCTTTCGTGTTGTGGATGCCATGTGTACGGCCGGACATGATTTCATTAATATTTTCGGTCATTCATTTAGAGAATTGTATGCCAAGTTGTTGGTTACGCCCAGTTTAGTCAGCCTTAGTCTTACAACTGTTTAGATCGCTCGAAAAAGAAATAAAATAAAAAATAAAACTTGTAACTAACTCGACTGCTTTGGATGCTCGCGTACTCAAAAAAGAGGGAAAAAAGCAACATATACACACACATACACACATATATATATATATATGTATGCATACACACATTTCTGCGCTCATAGAAATTTTAGCTTTGCAGTGAACGCAATTCCCCCTCAATGCTTAATAGTACATTAAGATGAAATTTCCGTTTCTTTGCGTGTTATTCAAATGCAAATTTTGGCCACAGTGCGGCTCGCCATGTACATTATTAATATATACAAGCGTACCGCACGATCGGTTATGAACGTGCATTAATTTTTTGTGTTTTCTATTTTTGTTCCTTTTTAAGTGAAAAGAAAAAGTCACAGCAGTCGTTAATCACCGGCATAAATGATTTGAAGGCGTTTTTCGCCTCTCACAGTATGATCATGACTGGTTGGTTGGCTGCCTTTTGTGTTGTGTTCTTGTTCTTGTTTCTTTTTCTCTTTTCTTTTTTTTCTTCTTTCTTTTGTATATTTTTTGTTTTTTTTTGTTTTTTTTTTGCTTTGATTCCTTTATATGGGCGAACAGTGTATAGTAGAGAAGTAACAACTTTATTTTGTTTCAATTTAACGCATAAGCACTTACTCGCATTTACTATAGGGTGCTGCTGTCATCGTTTGACAATGCGTGATTTACTAATGGAGGCTTTAAAATTTCTCGTTTCAATTTTTCCTCTCTAATGAAATTTATATTTCTAATCCTGTGCATTGAAAATTATAGCACGTCGTGTGTGTTGGTCAGTTGTGGTGGTCTTCAAAGTTAGGTAACCCAAGTTGTTGAATAGCAATAGCAATAGCAAAACCCTCGCCACATTATATTATTATATATTATTATATCGGGGCAAAGACGACGATGGTGGTGGTAATGGTCGCGTTTGAAGTTTTACATCATTTGTTATGATCATTGGTCAGATCGTTCATTTTTAGGCTTGACCATAGCTAAACGCTCTTCTATTATTATTTTTCGTGTGCGTATGCACTGTGTGTGTCGTTCTTATTGTTCAATTCGAGAGATTTCTCAATTCCTTTCCAACCTATTTATCGTACGCATTATTATGCCTCCTTTCATTATTACTTACACGCATTTCGTTTCAATTTCAATTTCAATTTCAATTTCAGTCGCAGTCTCCCTGTAATCATTCGTTACGCCTGCAGATTTTGCAGATTTTGCACATTGCTTTCACTTTATCTAATTGGGCACGAAAGAGGGGGAAATTCAAAGCGCGTGTTACATAATGATTTGGCACAGATTGAAAATATTTGTCGAAATTTACTTTTATTTTATTCTCATTTGGCATCTTTTGTGTCCAGTGTTCGGCGGTATTAGGCAGGTGGTATTAAAAATTATGATAGAACCTGTGAAAGTGCCTGGAAATGCCTGCAATACACGCAGCTAACTTGGTGTCTTTAAGAGAAATGGGAAGTCTTTTTTGAACATTCTGGGAAGGCATCCACAGACTGGCCGCCGTTTTCGATACAGTGCGAAATTGTAGATCGCCAAAATTCAGTTACCCTCCTATCCCTAACCCTGTAGCACGAATGTCGAAGTTTAGGTAGCGGGCTGTCGTTTACTCTATGTTCACACTTCTCGTTTCTTTGTTGCGGCATTTTTTTCCAGAGATTGTCGGGGAAAGGAAACTCACCCATATATTCAGCGCAGTTGAAGTTGGTGCTATTCCATCTTAAACGTACGGAAGCACGCTCAGTAGTAACTATGATCACTTAGTAGCTGTGTTAGGCGCAAGTCAATGTCAACTTCATCATGGTTCCAGCTCTTGTGCGGGTCGATGTGTCCATCTAGTTATATTCAACGTTCCCTAGCGGTTCTGCCAATCTTCCATCAAACGGAGTTTTCCTGGCCGTTCAAGATCGTCAGCCTGCTTTTTAATTCGGCTTGGTATCATGCCAGCGATGATCAACGCCGCCGTCTTCCGATACGAGTGCGATATGCAAGGCACGCCCTTAGAGCACATAGTGGATATGTCGCTTGGATGTCTCATGTATACGATCGTATCGTGAGTGCATTTTGCCAAAGTGAAGAGCGATATATTGTAGCTGACATCAACTTCCTACGGCTGTGCCCAAGGCCTGGCCTGCTAGCGTAGTCATGCCAGCACCTTTCTCAACTCTGTTGCTTATGCACATGTATACCGCAAGCACTTTTCATATCTTCGGCTACAGTCAGTTATATTTCCCAGATATTTTGTAGCTCTTTTGGGAGCATATATTAGACGTACATACCACTCCATAGTCCAGTAATCGTCCGTTCTTTGCACGGTTCCTTTTTCTAGTTTCGTACAAAAGTTTTCTGCCAATAAATTAGTTAACCATTAAATAGATGTACAACTCTTTTCTCCTGGAAGGCAGCGGGTTTGAAAATATACTTGATGTCCAATGTTGTTATTAGGCAGTATTTTTTACTGCGTTCCTTCCAACGTTTCCCTTCGATAGCTTCAGCTGCTATAGTGATGGCCATATTCAGTGCATCGATAGTGATCCGCATTTCTCTGAATCCAAATTGGCAATCTGACGGATCGTTGAAGTTCTTAAATGCTTCTGTTAGGCGATCGAGAATTAACTTTTCGTAGAATCTGCCTATCGTGTCCTACAGACAGATAGGTAAGCTGATGGTTCCTTCGGACTAATGTGTGTATCATTGCGTTTCAAAAAAAAGAAATTTTTTATTTTTTTTAACTAATACGCGCTTTAATATCGTCGATGTAAGATGATTCTACGTTAGGCTGGTACAACTATCATAAGCACTTAAGTCATTTATGTCGTTAGACTCGTTACTTTATAAATTAGACGGTCTCCTGTAATTTCCACTAATTAAAGCGAACTCTACGAAATTTTGTAAGGTGTTAATGGCATTCATCGTAAGCCAATCAAAATCACATTTTTTATATTGATATTCAAAGTAAACTTTTTTCAAATATAAATTCCCCTTATTTTTTGAACATAGTAATATTAGAGAACAGTTACGTTTTTATCAAGTTTTTATTTTTAACCAATAAAGTAATCATCCTCGTTAACAACAACTGCTATTTGCTATCTAGTATGCAACTTTTCAATCCCGGATCGATAAAAATCAATTGGTTTTTGAGTAAAATATCGCACGATGGCATTTTGTATGTCATCGAAATTTTTAAAATTTTTTTATCGACATGAAAATATTGTAGGGATCGGAATAAATGGAAATCCGAGGGTGCGATATCGGGCGAGTATGGTGGATGAGGCAGTACCTTCCGTTCCAATTCATTAATTTTTTCCGGTCTTTGACTGTCGTGTTGCAGACTGACACCGTTTCTGTTGGCAATCGCCGGATACTTTTCGGTTAAAGATTGGTGCACTCGGTCCAATTGTTCACAATAAAGGCCTGCATTAACAGTTTGTCCAGGCTTTAATTCCGTGAATACTCCGCCAAACACACAGAAGCGCCTTTTTGGGATGTAAACTTGGCTTCGCAGTACTTCTTGATGATTCATTTGGAGATAGCCATTGCCTTTTGCGTTTTGGATTATCATATACGACCCGTTGTTCGTCTCTACTGATCAAACGATCAAAAACCGGTTTTGTATGGTGCCGTTGAAGAAATACGTTGCATGTGGTGGATCGGTTGGCTTTGGATGGTCGACCAAGGCGGGTAAAGGATGTTTGACAGTTCCTCGATTGTTTAACATGGATTTGCTTTCACTCCCATCCTTAACATGTCGTTATCTAATGTCGCTGGTCGTCGTCATCGATCGAGCAATGAGAGAGATGAAAATTAGTGCATCTGAACTTGGAAAGCCATCTTTGACATTTACGAACGTGTAATCCACTTGGATCGTAAGTGCTTTTCATCGCAACCGTTGCATTACCACACTTGCGAAATTCAAAAAGCACCCAACACCCGATATGGACCTTCTCTTGTATTTAGCTAAAGATTTTATTATTCATGGGCGAACAAGTCATTCTAAATTTAAATTGTCTTTGGTATGACTTTAAAATGCACACTGGGCCGATACATGGCTAACGAATATCGATATCCGCAGAAACGACATAACTTTCCGGTCCTCCTATTATATAAGTTCACTTCGAAGTTTGGGAAATCTGGAATATACAGTCGTCAACACATAAATACAATATAGTTGAAGAAATTTTGTTTCTTGAATTTTTCTTCTTGTTTTTGCAGAATTGAATTACGATTTTTAGTAAAACAATTAATTTATTTATTATGCAAAACGATCAGAACTGAATTCTAAAAACTGTTTTATTCGAAAATTGTCTCTATAGGTGTTTGTGCTATATTTCTTCAATCTATAGAATTTTCATATATATTCAGATTGTTATACCCTACAGCACTTGTGAGGCAAGGGCGTGTTGGATGGATCTGTGGATGTATGCAACACCCGATAGGAATCGAAACGGAAGCATCTTTTATTATACGGATCAATTCATAATCACTTTCTGCATCGATCTAAGCTTGTTCGTCCATCAGTCCGTACTCAATCTATTATCAATCTATTATACTTACAGAATCTTTTTAATCCATCTTTGGACCAAGGACTTGCGCTACTGAAAATGGTTCGAATCGGACCAATTTCTCGAACACCTTCCATGTAACGCCTAATTTTGAAAAGTCCTTATATGAATAATAATAGTATTAAGCAAAATGGTGTATGGTACTTAACAGTGAGTCTTGTTCCACTAAAGTGTATTTAATTGTTTCTTCTATAGGAAGATGATTATACGGTGATCTTGAACTATATTTACTAATAAAATTTAAATTTTTATATTCTTTTTTCCAAATGCCTTTGTGCTCTCGTTGTCATGGGGAAATTTGTGCTATTTACGTACCCCCAGCTATACTATACATGTACCGTATATAACTATGGGATGCTCTGTCTTAACATGGGATGTATGGCTTAGTAAAATCGTTAAATTTCTTCGAAAACCAAATTTTTTAAAAAATTGCGAAAATCTACTTTTTATTAAGAATTTTTCAGAGTTTTCTCTTTTGTTGCTTTGTTGCTATACTGCGTCTGCGATTGACATTATTACGTAATTTACACAAAATCTTAGTTTAGATTCTTATCCGTAAATATTTACAGGGAAAACAAATTTGAGCGGCGCCAGTAGCCACTTAAACATGAGCAAATTGTCTTAAAAACTGTTGCAACATCAAACGGAAAAGTTTTGTCATCTCTTTTTTTTTTGCTCTTCTTCAAAAAGATTTATGTGCCAAGTGCCAATGGATGATGATGATGCTGCTGCTGCTGCTGGTGGTGCTGACGATAATAATGTGGTCACTAGTGAGAAAATAAGAAAAAAACAGTGAGAAAAAAAAAAAAAAAGAAGACATCAACTTTTTGTCATTTTAAGATGCGTAGCGAAATAAAAAGAGAGAGAAAGAGAGAGAGAGAGAGAGAGAGAGAGAGAGAAAGACGTTTAGTACGTTTTCAATGGAAAAATGTACAATGAAATGAGAGAAGCATGCACTTAGGAGTTACGAGTTGAACAAATGTGTCAAATCCGGACTTCGAGTGTAATTTCAACTCACTTGAATATTTAAATTCTAATTAATTCAATTGAATAACAATGATTTTTAGTTTAACAGGAAAACAACTTAATCAGTAGTGTTATGTTATTATCCTTAACAGTTTTCCGTTTTCCTTTCTTTATTTCACAAATTATGTTCTCAATGTGTTTTGACATAAGGCGTGCAGAGCCCACGCCTTACGTTGAAATTGAACTCGTAAAGGAAAACACATACACACGCACATACACACAAACACACACACACGCACAAACAACCATTTATTATAAGAGATTATATATAGGCCGACAACCACTCGTTATGTTTGATTGTCTGTGCATTGGTGTATTTTACACCTTATAATTATTTTGTGTAATTGGATCTGTGGTGTTGCGCAGATATTTACTAAAACCGGATAATATTTAAACGCAACATCGATAGCTGATGATGAAAATATGCTAACTTTGCGCTTTCGTTTGCAACATCAATCATACGGACTCGCACACACACACACGCCCACACACATCAAGGATGCGATCCAGATTGATATCCTGACGGCTGAGATGTGACGCATCTACGAAGGGAAGCGGAGAGGATAAGCGTAAGTGATCGTCCTCAAGAAGAAGGAGCGCTTGGAGACTACATAGGAGAGGAGAGAGAGAGAGAGGAGCGATAGGAGACTACAACGAAAGGTAAATGCACGTTCTCACTTATCCCCGTCATAGTTGCTTCCGACGCTCTCTGCACCGGGTCGGACGATTCGGGCGGGGTCCGCGCGACACAATAAGGAGCATGGCCTAGCGCCCTTAAGCGTGGGGCACTCACAACGACTTCGTGCTCTAGGAACTAAAGAGGCTACAGGAACACTGAGTGGAGGGAAGAGGGAGTGGAAACCAATGGGGTATTCTGCTAATCGAAATACTTTCGCCAAACCTCAATTGAATCGATGCACTGCCATATCCACAATTATGTGAAACTTATTTCCCATCATCGATTTATTTTATTCAGGCGTCGAGTATCTAAGGTTCGGCTTACGATGATGTCTAGCAAGCCATACATACTTATTCCTTTTAATGCATTTCTGTTGTCTGTTCGAAGGTATTATTTACTTTGCGAATAATTTCGGGAGCATTTGTTGTTGAAGAACGACATAGTGAAATTTAAATTTCTTGCTTTTTGTTCTTTTCTTTTATTTTATTTATTAGATGATTATCAAGTGTTTTCAGCTCCGCTTGACATCATATTGCTCGGTATTCACTATTCAAACTATTGTTTACATATAAATAAATTCAATTATTTGTGTTACGTAATACTTATTGTAAATAAAATCGTTGTTCAGCTTATTAAAGAAAACAGAAAAAAAATGCATTTTGAAATTGATTGAGAAATTTGATTAGAGACATTTAGGTAACCAGGCGTTTTCACATGTCCTTTTCTAAGACGAGATTTTCGCTGTAAATGTTGATATACAAAACTTGATATATTGAATATTTGTTACAAGTAGACCGTAGAACGAATCAAACTACTTTCCATTTGAACGGCCAAAGTTCTTCAAGTTCTGCTTCATACAATTAATGCAAGGCATCTGGCAAATAAAAAACTCGTGGTTAGAAGCGAAATGATGGCCTTGGAAATCGAAAACTCTTAGTTATAAATAGAACGAGTAAAAAAAAATTGTAATCGGCCACGATTCACCATCAAATACCCTACACCACTTAGCTTAATATGACCGTTTCTCCATATAACAACCTTTCCAACTAAGACGTTATATGGAAAGTTGGTCGAACTAGTTTTCAATAGCATTCGTCCCTGGAGGCCAAACCATGTCGGTGTGCGATATTTAATCAAAATATCTCAAATATTGCGAGCTGTAGGTGGAACACGCAAATACATGGACAGACATTACACGGACAGACGGACACAGAAAGCTCACATGATTCTGAATCGATCGGTATAATGAAAAAAGATGGGTCTACCCTAAGCCCTTCTGGACGTTACGTACGCTCACACAAACTTAGTACAACCTGGACCACAAGTGATGTACCGTGCAATGATGTTGAAGGCAACAACCAAGGCCTCGAATCCGTAATTCAATAATGCTTAAAATTTTGTTAAAGATTAATCTAAGGTTAATTACTAACTGGCAGTTACTAACTTGACTTAACTAATGCGCATTTATTTTCATGGCTTCGCGTATATGTAACTGGAAAAGTGTCCGATGTGTAATTTTGTGCGTTACATACATTTCACAATTTTTATGTATCCCCCACAGCGGTTAGAGTCGTTAATTATGTTTTCATATCCACTACCGCGGCTTGAGAGTACATTGATTTTGTCAGAATGTTCGCTATACGAAGAACGAGGTTTCAAAATTTATTATCCCATAAGGTATACGCGTATGTTCTTGATCATCATCAAGTTCTGAATTGATCTGCGGCATGCCTGCCTGTCCGGCTGACTAATGTCTACGATAAACTTTTTCCCTGTTTCTGTACAAAATTAGAAAAAAATCAGCCACGCCCATCTAATATTACAGAGTCTCGAAATTTTGTTTATTGTTGTGTTGTTGTGTGTGCCGGAATGTTTCGAAACAAACCTTTTTTTTTGTTTTTATTATAAGAATCAGTTCAGATTCATTGTCGCTAGCTTTGGATTATTAAGAGTCGACTTTTTTCGTCTCTCATATTTTCAATTGTATGAAGCTATTTCAATGGCCCCCTACTCGTAGACTAATGGCAAGAGTTGTCAATACCAAATTATTCGATATACTCTTGGCAAAGTGTATTAATAATTTTGCCAAGCAGTTTAGTATTTTAGGCATAGCACAAAGACTCCAACAACCAGGTAAATGATGAACGAAAGGATGAGCATGCAGAGGTCGATGTAATTTAAATAAATAAATATATATATATATATATATATATATATATATGTGTGTGTGTGTATACATATATATAATATCTAAAATACAATTTCTCAGATGATTCTTTCTCCTATAACGTAGATAACGATGTATATAAATGTATATGTATATGTATATGGCAAACGCAAGCAGTTTTCCCCATTAAATATTTATAAGTAAAAAAGAACAAGAAAAAAGTATGAATTTTTTGTCGTAAAGAGTTGCAATATCCGTTATGAAATCTATATGCTCCTCTATGTCTCTTAACTTATGTTCGTCCCTGATATATAGCAGGCATGTGAATATGAAACCGGAATTTGGCCATAGATGGTTCTAACACCAGGCATAGGGAACATTTCTATGTGAAATTATGTTTCTCTTAAAACTTGGACATGTGGTAACAATAATCAACTATAATACGAAACACATATCGCAACGCATCTACGTCAAATGCGAGAGTGAAACGCTTTGGTAGAAAGACGATAGTCCGTGTTTGGTGGGACCCGCTGTCAAAGTCTAGTGAAAGGGTTAACACGAAACTCTACCAACCACAATTAACTGCTGCTCAAAAACCAATCGAAATACCAAAGAAGGCAACACATGACATATGTCCATCTGTCCATACAGAGAAACCAGTTTGCAAAGCCTAGACGGCTCAATCATTGAACTCAACTGCTTTCGATTACGGCTTTTTCGCATCGATCGAGTACGCACTTGCTAATCAATGTTTTACTTGCTACGAAAAGATACGCAGATAACTTGATGACCGGTTTGGCTAAGGTGGTATATATGTATATATATTCTATAGAAAAATTGCGGTTTTATATGTGCATACCTGATACATATGCAAACTCTCTGTTTCTGTAGTATTTATTTATTACTAAAGTACAGTTTCTTTCATGAATTTATTTGGTTCCCCACCAACCTTTGTACGGGTCGCAGGGAGATCAACAAACAGAGTGGATAAAGAATAGGCCCAGGGGCAAGTCTCCGATAGAGTTTCGTTTGTCTGCTAGTCGGCAAGGGGCAAGTACGTGCAAATTCTTTAGTGTTACCGTTCTTGGAGTGTCCGTGAGCAAGTTATAGAACTCCTCGCACACCTCACGAACTAGCTATAGCTCAGCTATGGCACGTACACTTACCCCATAGGCTTCCATTTCTCTTCAAGTAGGATGCTTGAAAGATACGATTATTCTTCAACGGAGATTCTTATTAGTAACTATGATTATGGTGGCATTGCCGTCTGTCAGTCAGAGGGGAATAAAATAAATAGCAAAGTAAATTTTATTGAAAACAGTTTCCAAAATTTTGATTTTCAAATGCGCCTCGAGATCCCGAATCGATGACAATTCATGATCGCGAAAATGTGTTTACATATCGATACGGAAGAGTTACCGTCAAAAATAACATATTTATACGAAGATATTTAGCGTAGAGAACTAAACTCAAACGCTTGTAGGGAAATGTGAGTTCGGCTTGTCCAATAGTTGCCTTCGGTATCAATATCGATATCAGTTCGATCCGCAATGTTAATGAATTCCTTCTGCATCGTTGGCAAACGTCGTCAATCGGTCTTTTTTGTCGAGTTAACGGATACTTACTGTTTCCTACTCATGCAATTTTAACTTTGAGTTTCTGAAAATATGAAAATCGTGTCCTTCGTCTCGCAATCATATTGCGATGCTATTAAAAATCATACGACATATTATGTCTCCATTATATGAAATTGCTTTCGACACATTTAACTCTTATCTGTTGTTAGAAATGTGCAAAGAGGATTTCATGTCAATGTATATGTGCGGAGTGCTAGCGTAACTTTTGTTGTCTCGCGTACTGTTTTATCAAAATCAAAAACAATAACATTATCAGCAGCACCTCGTGCGGTGCCAACTTAACTGAGCTATGTAACTAACGTTTGTCCGGAACATGTACTTTTCTTCGGCACAATAAATACCGACAAATGTCATTCTAATTGCCGCACTTAGCAGGACATTTACGGTTATGGCCTTTTTATCGTTGAATTCTTTACCGTGCTGCTTACATTTGCTATAAGTAATAATGTTGTTGTCAATTCTGTTAAGATGTCCTGTTGATTACGACTGCCTTCTTGTAATGGTTTTTGCATCTGCTGTTTCATTTGTTTGTTCTTCAATTTTTCAATACTTGCCATGATTTTTGGCCAATGATTTAAGGTTAGGGCAGTGAAAATGAATTCAGAAATTTTAAAAATTAATTTTAAAAATAGTTCATGTTAAGGTATTCGCCAATAATTCTGCTCGTTGGCTTTAGTAGTTAGAGTTTGAGTTACAAATGTCATGCTTTTTACACCCTACACCACTTGTGGTTAGGTGATATTTAGAAGGCCTTAAAATCGACTCAATTTTTGTTATCTAACCTTGTCTGTCCGTCTGTCCGTCTATTCATCTAATTGTCTGTCATTTGCTCATATCAAACTAAGTCTAAGTCTCTCTGGTAACTGAAATGCGGGTTAAAAAAGCTTCAAAATTTGACAAAATCACCGCTCAGTACTCAATGCCAATAAGATGTCTAGTAAATTCTAGATGCGTTGAAGTTGAGAAAACTACTTCACATAAATTATGTCTTGTTCTGAAGGAAGTGACTTCACTGGCCTTCATAGTCAATGTCGGCAAATGTTGAACCCGCTCTCTTGCAACAAGTCACTCAACTTAAATACGGCTAATGAGTCCACCTTTTAAGTATCCTAACGCTGCTGTTGCCAGATCCTAAACAACGTTGCACAAAACGGCAGCTAAGAAACAAGATAAGGCTCCCATGGTATGCATGTGAATTAGGTCTCCTTTCATAAGGGGTAAATGTTACCTGATTCGATAATAGCCTTAAATCTTCCATTGTTTCGCAAATGCTGAGAACTCTGTATGTCTACAAATCATTATAGATTCCATTCTTCTAGCTCTAAAGAACTTTATAAAAGAGATGTCATGTCCACTTTTAAGACGAGAAACTATAGACTGTTGGAAGCTGTTCAGCGAAAATCGTCTCAAAGGTCTTTGTCTCAAAGATCACTCTCGGCATAAGTGACCTTAACTTTATCCAATGGCGAAAAGCAGAGCGTTTAAGCAACCTCTTGCTAGTCTATTTTTCTAGTCTATTCAAATTTACACGACACGTCCGCTAATAATTGAAAAAAAAAAAATTAAAAGACTATACTCTACTGCTATGCTCGTATACTTATTGGCGTTATTGAAGTGTCCATTAACTCATTGCTGTGCACGGAGTTAAGAAAACCCTTAGCGGTTCTCTGTATGCCAATGTATGCCAAGGGTGTCCATCAATTTGCGCCAGTACGCGCACGCTTCTCTTCTCTTAATGTCGATACCATATGTCATATGCCGTACACAGTACGCTAAGCTTGTGAGAATGTATGCAACATCCAGAAGAACTTGGGATACGTACGATTCATTTACGTTCACTTTCTGCATCTATCTAAGCTTGTCTGTCCGTCTATCTATCTAATGTCTGTCCATGTATGCTTGTGTTCAAGCTAAAGTTCCTAATTTCTGGGTCATCTCCTAAGGGTAATTTGATATAAATCTTACCTGCATCAACATTCGATAAAGTGGGTCTATATGCTGAACATTATCGCATACAAGGATTTCATGGGAAATATTTTATGATGAAAATTGTTCCATTTTTTAGGTGCCATCGCATAAAGAGGCTCTCATGAAGAGCAAGCACTTCAATAGCGACAGAGACTGATTTGTAGTTTCTTATGATGGAAGCGAACTGAAAGATAATAAAATCCTCATCCGACAATATGAGTGCTTTCGGCATAGAAAGTGTGCCGTTACAAACAAATAATATATATATCACGAAAATGAATGAATGACTTTATTAAGCGAAGTAGTGTAGGGTTTTCAAGGGCTGGCATTACCCGATTATAATGTTCTTAATTGTTTCTTTGAAATCTCTTTACAGTTTCGTTTATAAACTTGGGATACTTTCAAAGGTATGGCACAACATTACAAACGTAATAACTCTTGATAAACACGTGCTGCGAGTAAACAATGAAATTTTGACTGATTTAAGAAATTCTTAAAAAGGTGTCGATTTGAGATTTTTTTTTCTTCTTTTTCTTTTTTATTTGAAAGCAGATGTTGTTTTAAGGTATGGCGTGTTAAAAGGCGTGCGAGATAAAAAAAGAGAGAACAGACAAAGGTTCATAATTGTCAAAGACTCTTTCTCTCGATAACCATTGGCATCACTTCACCTATCAGAATTTAACTTAAAACCTATAAATTTATTTTGCATCTTAATTTATTTGATTTCCAACTTAAACTGACATCTGACTGCAGTATATTCAGATGAAAACTTTCTAATATTACTCCATGTATGTAATAAACGTATCCAATGCAAGTTCGCGAAACGATGGGTGTCGTAAGTGGCAGAGATTTTCATCTCGTAGATACTCTGGTTCGACATTGATGTTGGTGCTCAAATCACTCTGACAAGCGCCCCACATCTGCATGCGTACGGACATATAAACTCAACATAAAGCAGTACACTGTTTTGAGATCTTCTCGGATGCGTGGCCCAATCAATAAGCCCGATTACTAAACGCAGTGTACATTAAACAGCATTGAGTGGGGTTCAGATCTTGAAATTGATGCACATTGAACCACTTTTGAAAAGGGTTGATTACTGACTATAAAAATTTATCCGCATTCTAGAATTGTGTCGGCCTGCTGCTGATAGGCTCCGTTATCGATTGTAAAACACACTCGCCCTTCCCAACTTAGACTTTCCTGTGCTTTTGAAAAATGCTTTTACTTCCTAAGCCTGATTCTGAAGTATCTGAATAAATTTCTAAATATAAATGAGAATAGACCCGTTTTTCCTTCTATTGTTTTAAGTAGAGTAGGGCTCGGGAAAAGAACATTTACTTTTTGGTATCGGAGTCTGAAATGAGTCGGAATCATTATTGCAAAGTTGAGTTCACGACTAGGCTATTGAAGAAGAAAGATTTGCTGCTGATTGGCATGAAAACTTTTTGGCTCCTGTTCACCTAGAAGCTACCAAGTGATTCATTGGAGGCGTACGATAATCAAATATGTTCTTCGAAGAGAACGAAAAGAAAAGAAAAAGAAGCGCTTATGCCTACTATGCCTATTCTAAGGAACACTTAATTGCATATGTGTTGGACAAATAGGGAGAGAGGAGGAAGACAGAAAGTTCTCATTTACATAATTCAAAGATTACTATACGAATTAAGGTAGAAAGAAAGAGTACTAAAATTTAATAATAACGAGAGAATTGAAAAATCGAAATTATTGAAAAAATTCTTTCTTAATAGGAGCTTCCATTGCATTACCCGAAATAGTGTTGAAACTTTTGCATTATCTACAAATTCAATAGCGGTTGGGGTAAAATGAAAAAACGAACGCAAACAACCACAAGTAAGAAAATTATATTCGGTCGTGATCGAATCTCTTATATCCATTAACGCCATTTTAAAAAAGACAAAAAAAAAAATAAAATCTCTATGAAGTGGAGTGGGCGTGACTCTTTTTCAAAATAAAAATTTTCGCCGCATAGGCACGTCGGCATTGTAGCCGTGTCCTTTGAAAAGTTTAGGTCACTTCCAAGCGGGAGCATGTTTACCACAGATAGTACGCAGTTGAGCAGACGGACAATTGAACAGACGAAGAGATGGACATCCTTGGGTGCATTTCGAATGGGGTTTTTAAAGGTTGTTTCTGCGCGTTATAATGGCATTGACAAAGCAAATTAAACTTCGATACACTATAAAATTGGGTAGGCGTGGCCAACTTTAACCCTTTTTACAGAGGTACTAAAGCATTGCCTATAGAATATGTGTTCAGATTGTTGTACATTTTTCTGCTATAGTCTATGAATGTGAAGTAAAACTCAATTTTTCAGTCCTTTCGAAAAACAAAGATGTTTTCAGTTTACGTGGTACTGTAGGTGTGTTCTTCGACCGATTTGGCCCATTTTCAACAGAAACGTGAGTGCTTTCAATACATTTGCCAAACTTGAAGTCGATACTTTTCTTTTTGTGGTCAGGAAAATGTTTATAATAGACATTAATATACAGACGGACAGACAGTATATGTAAAAAATGGAAATCGTTTCAACTCAGCCGGAAAATATTCATTAATAAAATATTTTGCAAATTCGATCATTCCTCAGCTTGAACTGATAAATGTCCGATGATGTTTTACTTGTGGGACCCTTTTTTGCTTCGCACACGAGCCATTAAATAAGTTTGTCAAGTTTGAATGGTCCCTGCATGAGTCAGTTAGTAAAAAACATTTTAATCGATATTTTCTTAGTAAATTTTTTGTCTTCGATCCAAACTTCTGACAAACTTTTTCCATTTAATCAACTGCATACCTACCTTAAGTGAACATCTGCGCATCAAATTACAATTTTAGAGAAGATGTTGAACTAAACAAACCTATGTACATGGCGGAGCCGCTAACCGAAGTCAAGTTATGGGAGCAGGGAAAAGATTGCAGCCGCAATTTAACAAAAATCTAAATTTTACAATTTGATAGAACTTGGGGATAGGAGAGGTGACGGCCAGTCCCTTAGTTAGTGTTGTTCCCTATTTACAGCCTGAGTATCTTGTTCATGAAATTTTTAACACCGATTCCCCTTTTTTTCCTTTTTTCCTATTTTTTTTCCGTAAACTTTTTTCTCTCGCATTTCCGTTTTAATATTTGCCAATCAATCGGCATCACACACGTACTCTGTGTGATAATGTGAGACTCAATCACTCCATCAACGTAAAGTCTTGCTGCGCTTCCAGTAAAGTGTAAAATATTTTGTTGCAATATGTTTTCAAATAGTCACGCAAACATACGGCGCAGCCATTCAAAGGATAATAAGGCTCAAGCACCAGTTTGGCTTTCGTTGTTTTTTAGCAACGACAGTCATCCCATCGTGATAACATTACGTCACTCATTTATAAGCATTCAAGCAAACGTAATATAATTTTATTTGAATTAAATTTTTTTTTTTTTTTTGTTTTTTAAAATTTTTCCCAATTGCAACACTATTAAAAATTGGACCTATGTTCGTACAATACAATAAATAAATACATTGAAGCAAGCCCTCGCTCGCATTGACTAGTGTTCGCATGAGGCAGTATTTTGTTTTCAATATTTTAGCATTGTATTCAGTGAACGGTGAATGGTGTACAAAGTAGCGGAGACAGGAAAGGAAAGCGAATATATTCCGATGTGTTTTCTTTTTTTTTAATTTTTTTTTTTTATTTTATTTTTTTTTTTTTTTTTTTTTTTTTATTGTTTTAAAAAAAAAAAATTTAATTTGTTTTATTTTTGTGGCCGGGGTCACAAGCCCACAACGTGGCTGTTCTGGTTTCCTCTTTATTTTCTTCTACTGCTGCTTGTAACAGTAACAACAACAACAACAACAACAACAACAAC